>ML822095.1:9009-29910 GCA_009831015.1 Picea engelmannii | reverse complement strand
GGTGGCTAACCAAAACCCATGAATACCAGCTTGCTAAGTTACCCCATCAATCACCCCAACAATGGTCAAGTGGATTAGTGTAAGATCCAAGCAGTCATCCGAAATGAAAGGAACCTAATGCATACATAAGAAGGTTATAAAAATCAAATATGACACATACCATGATACCTCGGACCAATTACCTCATGGAGCAAGAGTCCTCTCCGAAGAAAGCCCAGGCTGGTAGTGATGGAAGCTACTACTACTGACAGGACAAGTCTGGCTGAGAAGAAGAAAGATGGGCCCTCTAGGGCCATGCTCAAGTCAATCTCTCTCTCGGTACTCCATGTCTAGGACCATGTGGGCCTCGAGACATGATCTCCTAGTTATCCCTAGATATCGGGATAACAGGCATCATATGAATCTTTTCGAAGATGCTACCTTTATTATGGGTTCAATGAATTTTTGGTTCCTTCATACTTTCCATTACTCTCCCTCGTCGTCTCTAGTTGCCATGATTAATGCAGCGTCCCGTCGTTCATTTCCTACATTCAAGTCCACTTGCCCTCGTCATTTAGTACTTCCTTTGTCGTCTTTACCTTTCCCGCTTGTTTCCATTTTGAACTGATCATTGGCCTTGTCCTCGCCGGGTTTGTATTCCTAAGTGTGCGTGCTCTTTCTCGTTTCAGCACACAGTACCTCGGTTGGTATTTTGTTTGTTTTTGTTTGTTTAACTACGTGGTGACTTTCATGTTGTGGGTGGTCGACTGTCTTTGTACAACTTCAGTTGGCTCCCATTGATCATTCCTCTGAGTTTTGCAACTCCTAAGTCCTTCAACTGTACATCTCCCCCGTCTGTGACAGTTTCTACTTTGTATGGTCCTAACCAGTGCATTCCTCATTTTCATGGATGTTAAATGTATTTGTAGTCATACATCAAGACTAAGCCTCCTTCCTTGAAATTTTTATTCTTGATGTGTATGTCATGCCAAGATTTGTCCCGTGATTTCTGAACTTGTTGGTGGAACCCTACTAGGATCCTATCTTCCTCCATGATCATCAACTGATTTAGTCTCTCCTGTATTGTGCCTCACTTTGTCATGTGTGCAATTGTTGCTACGCGCAGAATGGGTACCATAAATTCTAATGTCACCACTGCTTCTTGGCCATATACTAGTTTAAATGGCGCGTTCCCTGTCAACTTCTTGCATGTGGTCCTGTATGCCCACAATATTGCTGGTATTTTGAGGTCCCAATCGTCTTTGTTGACATTACAGATATTTGTTAGTGCATTCTCAAGGATCTTGTTAAATACTTCTACTGTGTTATTTTCCTGTGGGTGATATAGTGTGCTCTTTTGATGATGGACTTCAAACTCTTCAGTCATAGCCTTGATAGTGATGTTAATGAAGTGCGTGCCTTGGTCACTCATCAAAATTCTTGGGCAACCAAACCAAGTGATTACTTGTTCAAATAGAAAGTATGTTGTTGTTTCTACGTTGCAATCCTTCACTAGCATTTTTTCCACCCATCTTGTCAACCATTATGTCACGGTGATAATATACCTTGCTCCTGTTCTTTTGGTTGGTGTGTTGATAGGTCCCACGGAGTCAATTTCCCATTTGTCAAATACCTTCAAAGTTACCTGTGGTTGTAATGGAATCTCATCCCTTCTATTGGTTTTTCCAACCCTCTAACAGACATCACATCTTTGGCAGTATTATTTTGAATCTTTGTGAATAGTCGGCCACCATAGTCCTGCACGGTATCTTTTCCTGCATAATTTCCTCCTTCTATTCCCTTGTGTGTTTCTGCTAAAACCCTTGGTATTTCATGTTCTAATACATACCTTTGTAAGATGCTATCTGCACCCATTTTGTATAAGCATCTGGCGATCAATTGATAGTCAGTGGCCTAGACTACCAGGTTATTCTTATATGCGGTGTTATATTCCTATGGCACACCACCTGTACTCAAGTACTGAATGATATCTACAAATTATTTGTCAACGATATGGACTGAAAATAACTGTGCATTTGGAAATTTGTCCTCTAATTTCGTGGGTTCTTCTCCATTTGTGACCCTTGATAAGTGGTCAGGTCTTGCATTCAACTTTCCTGGCTTGACTATTACTTCAAAATCAAACTCTTGAAACAATAGTAACCATCGACAGATTCTCCCCCCCAACATTGGCTTGTTGACTAGGTATTTAAGGGCTGAGTGATCTGTGAACACCTTAAAATGTTTTCCCAATAAGTAATGTCTAAATTTCTACAGTTCATAGACCATAGCTAGGCCTTCCCTTTCCGTGGTGTTATAGTTCTTCTCTGTTTCTGAGAGTTTTATGCTCGCAAATGCTATAGGGTGATCCAAGTCTCCCACTCCTGGCTACGCCAAAATTTCTCCAAGTGTTATGGTTGATGCATCTACATGTACATGGAATGTTTTCTCCTAGTCTGGAAATACCAGCATTGGCATGGTGACCATCTTTTTTTTCAGGGTATCTAGACCATGTTGACAGTCTTCATTCCATTGAAACTTTGTATCTTTCCTTAACAGTTTCTCCATTGGCGCAGTAATCTGTGTGTACCCTTTGATAAAAAAATTGTAGTATCCTGTGTGCCCCAATGTCTCTCTTAGTTGGTGGATTGTCTTTGGTGGTGGCAAGTTAACAATTACTATAATCTTTACAGGATTTACTAGAAAGCCTTGTTTGCATACTATATGGCCCAAAAGTATCCCAAACGGTGTTCTGAACATTCATTTTTTTATGTTTAATGATATCTGGAATTGCCTACATCTTTCTAACATCAACAACAAGACCTCTACATGGTCTTTCAACAGACTATAGATTGTCCAATCGTCCAAGTAAACCTCTAGAAACTAGTGGATAAATTCTTTGAATGCGACGATGACTACTCTGGAAAATATTGTTGGTGCATTCTTTAGTCCAAACGGCATGACTGTGTACTGGTAGGATCCCCATTCTGTAGAAAACGTGGTCTTGCATCTATCTTCCTGTGCTATCTTGATCTGGTGGTAGCCTGAGAATCCATCAGTGAATGAATAGACTTTGTGTCCTCCTACGTTCTCCAACACATCATTCGTGAAAGGTGTAGGGAACGGGTCATGTAGGCATGCATCATTCAACTTCCTCAAGTTGACGCATATTCTTATCCTGCCTTGTTTTTTCTCTGAAACTACCATCGAGCTTATCCATTCTGATTCCTCCACGGGTTCTATGATTCCAGCTTCGAACATCCTGTCGATCTCAACTTTGAATTTTTTCTTATATATCAGGTTTAATTTGTATGGTCATTGTCTGATCGACCTCTCTTCAATTCTAAGTGGTATCTTCATTTCTCCTAACTCTCCTGCTATACCCTTCATTTCTGTAAATTTTGTGGGAAACAGGTTGTTGTACTTGCGAATTAACTCTGTTATGCTTTATGTTGTTTGTTCATCCCAGTAGTCTCCAATGCTGGACATTTTGGGATTCTCAACTATCCCAATTTTGAATTTATTCACCTTGATCGACGCAGCAATTACTTTTGATTCTAGAGGTGGACCCTCCACTTCTCTTTCAACTTATGCCTCTTCGATCTAAATATCATGTGGGTCGTCTTCATCTAGTGCTTCTTCCTGCACATGATATCATGACAACAATTCTTTGACTATATGTTTGTTCCACTGTTGTTCTTTTTTTATGAGTTTGACTTCTGGTTCTATGATGAATATCACCCCTCTTATCTTCTTAAGAGTTGCATCTATGTTGGGGTTCTCATGCTCGAATGAGAAAGTGACTGTAAAATTCCATTGTAGTACTGTCCAATTCAAAGTTCCTATGGGCATCTCCTGGTTTGTATACCAATTGGTTGGTATACCCTCTAAAGTGTGGATAAAATGATGAGGCCATTCTTCTGGTGGTGTCATCTTCCACAACACTATGTACTTGTCCAAGTGTTCCGTTGGTTCCCCCTTTCCATTGTACTTATGTCGTTTGTTGATTTTATGTTTTGCGTCAAACCTTATGTGCAGTGATCGCTTACATTGGTACCAATCCTTGATTGTTTCCTTGTGTGCGCCCCACCATATTTCAGGTGTGGCCTTGAGTGTTATATCAAGTGGTAAGAGTCTTTGATTTTATATCACTTCATCCTCATACTATGCCAATAATACCTCTATATCATTCACTCCATGAAAACTGGGTAGTTCCCTAATCTTCGTGCCTACCCATCTTACTGCGCGGTCGATTCTTGCACACCTTCTTGTGGAAACTTTGTGTAGCCTTTGTTGCTAGTTTTCTAAACCTATATCTAAGTCTGTCGAACATGAAGTAATTCTTCGCCAACTATGTATCTTGTTTGGAGTTGGGTTCACGTAATCCTCATTGCGCACAGTTGTTATGTACAACTGGTTGATTTCTTCTAAATCTAGACAAATAGGTTCTACAAACCTTTCCCCTTCTGATGGTTCTAATGGCGCGATGACCCTATATCCTCCTGACTTGAATGTCATTTTTCTTGTCTTTAAGTTGATTATAACTTGGTTATCAAATTCCCAATCCAATCCAAGCAATGTTGGATATGATGTTGTGTCGTCCACTATTTCAATCACTTCAAAGTTTGTTTTAGTGCGCACTCCATCAAGGTATATTGTCACTCCTTTCAGTCTACCTATTGGCAAGACTCTATGTTGGTTTTCTAGTTTCAGTTGGACAGGTGAATATCCTAATGTGGGCTCTCCCATACATTTCCATGTCCTCTTGGGTAGTACATTGACTTCGGATCCTAGATCTAGTATGATATCTCCCATGTTGAAATCTTTGATATTGGCATTCATCCCAAACTCCTTAATTGTTATTCTCCTTGTATGTAGGTGATTGAATTTTTTTGTTCTATTTTTCCTTCTGTCTATGTGCTACATCTTTCTAATATACTTTGCAATATTTTGACAGTTGATGGATCATTCAACAGTTTTACACATGATTGCAAAAAGACTTTGATTGTACTTACTTGTCCCATGGGTTTCATTTCCTTGGTATGATCCAATAATGGAGGCATATCATACTCTGGTGCTTCCTTGTTTTGTTGTGCAGTTGAAGTCGATGCGGTGTCTTGCTTCAATAATTCTTGTCTGGCTTGCTTAAATGTGTCCTTCTCGTTTTATGCATCGAACTGTCTCCTTGGTTTGACATTCTTCTTCACCCACTGATGTGGTATTGATTCTTGTTGAGTTGTGCTGTTTCCTATTTTAGCTCCTCCGTGCATAACTATGTTGATGTTTTGTCCTTCATCCCTAGATTCGGCTAAAATCCATTGAACATTCTGGTTGTTCTGGTTCCTCTTTTCCTGGATATTTACTAATAGTGTCGGACATTCTTCCCTATCATGGTCCGATGTGCAACAGTACACACAAGTTGTTGGTGGAAGTGGACATTCCCTTGCATAATGTCCTAGGTTTTGATAGTTATGACATACCACTAGTACTTTACCTCCTTCGAAGCCTCCTCTCGCTCATCCTCCACCTCTGTAACCAGCTCGATCTCCTCTCAGGGCGTTATATTGAGGCGCCTGATTGTACTGCACATTGTTGTAGTGAGGTTTTGTTGTGTTGTACTGTGGTTGCACGGTATTATATGGTTATTGTGCAATGTTGTATGGGGCTGGAACTTGGTTAAATTGTGGTGTAGCTTGCCCAGTCATCATTTTTTCCTGCACCCTATATGCATCTGATGTCCTCTCTCGTATCAAATCCATAGTTCGACAATCTTTTTTGTCGTGGCCCACTAACTTGCAAAAGTTGTAATATGAACTCTTTGGGACTATTTGGTATTTTTGCATCACTGGGCAGTGATATGGGTCGTGGCTCGGTTTCTTACATATTTTTCACCATAGTCCTCTTGTTGGTAATGGATTTGGCATTCTTGTTTCCATCTACTGTGCGAATGTTGGACATTCATTCTTGTGGTGTCCTTCCATCCTGCATGTGGTACACCAAACAGCTTCTCGTTTGTCCTTGATTTTGTTCTGGTTCAGCTGGAATGTTAATTTTTTCAAATCCTCCTTCAGTTCTTCGATGGTTGGATCTATCTACTGATATTGGTTTTCTTCCAGTTGCATGGCTGCCTGCAGAGCCTCTACCTGTGTCTGAAACTTTTGTTGTCACAACGGGTATTTTAAGTGTGGTAGCAGTGAATTGACGAACAGATGCTTGTGCTGCATATCGATCATGAGATATTTCAACTTACCTTTTAGTCACTTGAATCTCTGATCAATATCCCATACGGATTCTCCTGGTTTCTATTTGATTTCTATCATCTCGTTCATGTACTGATCTTCTGGAACTCATTTATCAACAATCACTAGCTATGCCAGTTTAGTATCTTCATCTGTGATTTGTTTCGCTTCCCAGATCTTTTCATAGATAAACAAATATTTTTTCAAGTCCTCTTCTCCTCTAAATTCTGGTAACATGATGATGGGATCGTGTCCTGCCATACTGAATGTTGAAATACTACCTATGTGCGGTGTATATACTTGACTAGTGCTTCCTGAACTGGCTCCTCCAGTTTTTGTTCATCGTGTAGATGTACTTCCTGTTGTCTTTCTTCCCCCGAAATGAAGTTGTCTAAATGGTGGTGTTCTCTTTGGTGTATTATTCACACATGGGTTTATGGGTTCCACACTGACATTAATATGGATAGGATTGCTTCCTTAGCTTCCCACTCTTGGACCTCTCGTCTTCCTCTCATATGTTGCGCGCAGGATTTCCTCAATCTGATCCACAACCCGAAGATCCTCTACCTCTTCTTCGTCACTCGCCAAGCCTTCACTGGCGGCTACGAATCTCTTCTTGGTATTCACCTTGTATTGGTAGGGTACTTCGCTACATGTCTTTCTAGTTGTCGACATGATCCACTTGATCTGGTCGTCATCCATCATGATTGGGTCCATGGCTTCCTCCTTCTTTCCTTTATCCAATTCTCCTTCCATTTCTCCTCTTTATGTCAGTGCTTCCCCCCTTCCCCCATGCACGCAAGGAAGTTTAGATGTTTGACTCCATTGTCATGACACATTTGTTATACAACAAGATCTTAATAGAAGTATACAGTGATCTAATATACCTTCCTCTAGGTCCACGTAGAAACTCTTGCTCCGTTGCATTGTACGACTTCGTTGTATCTACTGCAAACTCTGTTATAAAACCTGCTACAATATTGTCGAGCCAAAAATCTTCTGCACGAGTGAATTTGTTGTTCACCTATTGTAACTGTGTGATCTGAACTGGGGTCCACTCTAACTGTCGGATTTGGTTCGTTGCGTGGTTATCCTTCATCCTTAATATCCACTTCTGCAATAAGTGTGGAAAATCACAGAAAAAGACTTCATGCAAATCAGTAAACACATATTTATCAAGATATTTGCATGGTGTTACTCTAGGGTTTTTGTTATCCTTGTCTACAAACTCTAGCTCCTTTGTCTTCAACCAGCTTTCGATCTCTTCTTTTGTGGGATTCCACGGTCTCAACATCCCTTTCTAACAGTTCATTTTTTTCTCCTTCTTCTTGTTTGCTTTAGTATTCTCTCGACCCGCCTCTCGCAGATCTTATGTATCTTTTAACAGATCTTCAACATATCCCTTCTACTCAATCCTCTGTTGTTCCAACCAATGACAACATAACCATTTGTTGCTTATTATTCATTTGTCTGAGTTTATATCTTATCTTGAGTGACCTAGGGTTCATGTATGTTCGGGTTCCAAAAAAGACTCTAAAACTATCGACCCTCCTGGTAAACCAGAAGGGATGCGCAGCATAGTCTCACCAGAGATAGTCTTAATGGGTCGCTGCAATACTCATTCATTTGCAGCCCAGGATTGAGTGGAGATCTGTGAAATATACGTTGAGAGTTCTAGTTTCACTTATTAATACACTAAACTGCCATTTATGATTATGCATGAAATATAGTCAACTCATTCGTTTAATACATCAACAACTATTGAAACAGTAAAGAAACACATGCATTCAATCACATAACACAGGTTTTACCATGGTCCACCCCCTCCTGGGCTACGTCCACAAAGATCTGTCTTCTCATCTCTTTTATTATAGAAGTTCTCAAAAATACAGCATCATGCGCTTTACAACTCTTCTCAATCGGGTTGAGATCTATTATGAGGCGGACTAGATCATACCAAGCTCCTCAACCTGTGATCTAACCCTCAAGATCTACCCTCCTCATGTCACTCCAACTCAACATCTTACAAAATTAGGGTCATATAAAAAAATATTACAACCAACTATCAAACCATAACTTCTTTGGTCTTTCCTTCCCCACTAGCTCTACTCACCATCCTTTCATTCTACTTTTCTCTTCTTAATTCTACTCCAACGTCCCTTCGATGAGACCTATGTATCTATATTTATACGTTTTTGGCTCCTCATCCATTACAATGTATTGCAAAAACCCTAAACCTAGCATCATTAGGTCTTCCATGCATGCGTGTGTGCTGTTCTTTCTTCCATTTGTCGCTTTCCTCGTGTCTGCCTTCTTTCCCAAAATAGTCTTTCTTTCCGTTTTGGCTTGTTTCCAACAAGTGTCTTCTAGTCTTTTGTGTTATACTAGATTTGGGCACATCAACTATGATAGTCTTTGTATGCCAAAGATAAATGGTGTTTTTGGTCTGCCCACAATTCCAAATAATTTGCAACAATGTGAGATTTGTATCATTGGTAAACACATCAAGCAACTTTTTCATGATTCTACTTTGAGAGCACGCAGAAATCTAGAAATGATACACTCTGATTTGTATGGCCCCGTGATTGTCCCATATGCTTTTGGTAATAAATGTATCATGACTTTTATTGATAACTACACCAGGATGTATTGGGTTTACTTGTTGAAACATAAGTCGCAAGCATTTGAAACATTTAAAAATTTTCATGTATGGATTGAAAATGAAACACAATCTAGCATTAACTCTCTTCGTATTGATAATGGAAGGGAATATACTTCTAATGAACTTGAAACCTATCTAATTCAACATGGAATCAAACATCAAACCATTGTTCCATACAATCCTCAGTGGAATAGTGTAACAAAAAGAATGAACAGGGCACTCTTGAACATGGTACGTTCAATGCTATTTTTCAAGAATGTGAAGTTGATGTTTTGGGATGATGTTATTCTATGTGCAGTGAGTAACAAGAGTCCATCTCATGCTCTTGGGAACAAGACTCCTTATGAAATGTGTAATGGTCGCATTCCTTCGGTAAGGAATCTCATGGTTTTTGGTTCCACCTGCTATGCCTTAATTCATAAGGAGAAAAACAAAACTTGGCACAAGGAGTCAAAAGTGCATCTTCTTGGGGTACTCAAATACCACCAAGGCATATCGTCTTTACGATATGGTAAACAAAAAATTAATTCTTTCCAAAGATGCGATTTTTCTTGAATCCACCAAGAATAAAAAGATTGTTAAGTGACAATTTGATCATCTTGATAAATTCACCCATGTAAAGACATATCATGAGTTTGATGATAGGTTTCCACATCTTGAAGGGGGGATCCCAATCTTGAATCAATCTCTAGAATATCCTTTCAAAGTTTCATCCCCCCCTCATGAAAAAATTCAACCACTTCATCATAACAGAAAGTTCAATTGGATGATGTGATTGAGAGGATTGAAAGACTAAACCTTGATGGGAATGCAACTCATCTCAATCAATAAAACAACTTGAACCATCTCAAAAAGGTTCATCAAAGTAGCAGATAAAGAAACTTGACATTTTCCCCCACAACAAAATGGGCTACCATTCGTGCATTGTTGGCCTTCACTACACATAATAGGTGGAAGATTCATCACATGGATGTGAAGATATCCTTCTTGAATGGAGACTTGAAAGATAATGTCTACATGTCTCAAACAGAAGGATTTGTTGTGAAAGATCAAGAACATAAGGTATGCAAGCTCATCAAGTCTTTCTGTGGCCTAAAACAAGCACCTCGTGCATGCTATGAAAATTAATTGAACATCTTTTGAATATCAATTTCAAGCATTTTAATCTTGGGGATGCAACTTTGTTTGCCAAGAAAGTTGGCAAAACCATTATATATCTTGTGGTGTATGTAGATGATATTTTGATAGCATGGAACAATGAAACATATATTGCATCCATAAAGAAATAATTGAAGGGTATTGAGATGATAGACATGGGATATCTTCACTACTACTTGGGTATTGAAGTAACTGAGAATCCAAAGCATGTATTCATCTCCCAAAAGTACATTGGAGAATTGTTGAACAAATTTGGCATGGTTGATTGTAATCCTCTCTACTCCAGTGGAAAAATATTTTGAACCTAACATCAAAAGAAGGGAATGAATTTGAGGATGCAACTAAATATAGACAGCTTGTGGGAAGTCTTATCTACCTTACTACTACTAGACCAAACATTTCATTTGTAGTTGGGATCCTTTATAGGTTCATGCAAAAACCTTGTGACGGACATTGGTGCACTACAAAGAGAGTTCTAAAGTACTTGAAGGGAACTTGAGACTTTGGGCTCAAATACTCTAAGGTGGATGACTTCAAACTAGTTGGACATACAGATTCAGACTTTGATGGGGATAGGGAGAATGGAGTGTCTACTTCAAGATACCTAGTAAGTATTGGATCAGTTGTTATCTTTTGGAGATCACGCAAACAATTTGTTCTAGCATATTCCACTACAGAAGCAGAATATGTGGTTATTGCAGAGGCAACAAAGGAGATTATGTTGCTCAAGAAGATACTTGAGGACTTGCAGGAGAAACAGGTGAATGTTACTCCACTTTTTATTGATAACACTTATGCAATCAAATTAGCCAAGAATCCTAAATTCCATGATTGAACAAAGCACATCAACACAAAGTATCATTTGATTCAGCATCATGTAGAGGCCAATACCATTCAACTGATACAGTGTTCCACGAGTGAGAAAATTGCAGACATCTTCACCAAAGCACTTGGAAGAGAAAAGTTTGAAAAGTTCAGAGAAATGCTTAGACTTACAAACACCCCTTCAGACTAAGGGGGGGATGTTAGACATACTTAATCCTCGGGATTATGGTATATTGTAAACATTTAATTTAGGAATATGAAGAGTAAGGTAAATAGGAACAACCACTGGACCAATGGGAAGATGAAACCAAAATTCATCTTCAATTGTATTTCTATGTGGTTCTCTTTAATAAAATACATAATGTGTGAAGGTATTCAATCCCTAGCATGTTAATAAAAATATTCCACTAATGTGACGATGAATCTAAGGGGGACTAGTAAAGTATTTTAGAGACACAAAAACAAATTTCAAACAAATTGCACAACATGACATCACTGCAAGGAAGGATGATTATGTGAACCCCACTGTCAATGGAGAAATGAGTTGGAGGAATGCATATTCTTGTGACACATACTCAAAATAAGCATTTAAGAGATAGAAAAATAGTGGGTATGAAATATAATCACAATGATGCACATACATTGATAAGTCTATGTGCTAGATTGGTACTTAACTACGTGACCTTCCATGGTTTGATGGAATATTTCAACAAAGTTATGAAAATGCAAGGTTTTGTTAAATTGAAGCATTTGAGAGATATCAAACTAGTGGGTATGAGATATCATCACGATAGCACACATACATTTATAATTATGTGCACTAGATTAGTCTGAAATACGAGACCTTCCCTGGTTTGATGGAATATTTTAGCAAGTTTATGATAATGCAAGGTTTCATTAAATTGAAGAATTCAACATCATTCAATTCAAATGCATTGTAATATCCTCTTAAAAATAGAGCTATACAAATTCAAACCATATATGAGTTTTCAAAGGATGATAACTCAATTTCTTGAGTCCTTGAGCTTCAATTTAAATAGATTTATGGAAAGGAACTGGTCAGATTCATCATGGAACAATAGGAAACAGAGAAACTATGATAGAAGACATTTAGAAACACCAAATATGCAAACTCTTAACAACAAAAATGGAAGAAATCCCAACCCCTTGTATCTTAATTGCTCTTATAGTTTTGTAGTGCTTTCTTTGTACTAGAAGCAAACTCACAATCACAAAAATGGAAGAAATCCCCTCCCCTCTCTTCTCTAGATTTATCTTGTTGTTTTGTAGTATTTTTCTCATAGTTGAGTAATTGTTGAGCTATGAATAAGGATAAATCATCAACACTTTGCCTCTTTTTGGACGACACCTCGTTGAATACAACTCAAACTCAACACAAAACACCTAGAAATCAGTGATAAAGGATGTTTTTATGCCATAGATCATTTCAGAAATTGAAAACCCACATAGCCTATGGATGATGTGATCTCAACACCTAAAACTCATGATTACGTCAAAACAAAATTGAAATTGTCGGATTCCTATGAAAAAACACCAAAAACGATTCCCCTAGAGAAATGCCAACAAGAAAATATGCAAAAGTTGTTAGAGTTCTAATTAATACCTATTTTCACAATGCTTAAACATTTCGATCAGAAACACTCCCCAAGTGTTGGTTTCTGATGTTTCCTTAATATAATTGCTTTTGGAGTTCATGAACCATTGACATCTTCACTCAAGTCAACTAGGCCCATATCAACTTAGTAGTATGTTAAATAGTTGACCCATATTCATTTTCTCATATAAGAAACTAGGGTAACTATTGTTGGAATCATATTCTTAGATCTACCACCTACAACTTCTATAACTAGACCAATTAGTACCTTGGTACATACTATTTGTGTATATGCACCAATCCCTATACTAGATCTGTGTACTTGCACCAAGTCTTAACTTGAAGTCAATATTTCCTCTAAGACACCAAAACTCAAATGAAATGAAACACTGCACACCTAAACCCAAAAAAGTAAAAACATAGAACTTTAAATTAATAGGGAAAAAAAAATCAACCCTTCGCTTTTGAATGGTTCCACTCTAATCATTCACAGGAATATTAGACTATAGTCTCGCTTAACTATTTTGTGTGTGTGTAAACTAAGGAACTTATGATATTAATTAACAAAAGGTGCATCATGTAAAGACCTCAAAGGTCACCTTGAGGCCTATAAATACCAAGGTTACTCATCAATATATATCATTCATTCATATCTTATTCATTATTTCATATATATTTGTTTTTTAAGGATTTTGGTTTACTATCCTTAGGTTTGATTTTTTCTATAGTAAATGAACTTTGTTCATTTCATTGGTATAGGAGCTAAGTTTTGATTTGCCTTGTGGCCACACTCAAATATTTTCATAATTTTTCTGAACTTTTGGTCTTTGACCAAAACCAGTTCTTTGGCCACACTCAAATATTTTCATAATTTTTCTGAACTTTTGGTCTTTGACCAAAACCAGTTCTTTGGCCATACTTTTACTAGACCTTGTCTGATTTGACATTTTGCCACACATAATCTTTCAAAGTTTCTTTGAATTACCTAGTTCTTTGACCCAAAAAAAAGGACCTTCAACCATATAAAGTTCAAAAATACTCTTGAAAAGAGATCATCCCATGCAAATCCATGGGTTAATCCCTCGATAATTTCTCAATTGTACACACAACTATTTTGTACTTTGCAC
Organism: Picea engelmannii; assembly: GCA_009831015.1. Lineage (NCBI taxonomy): Eukaryota > Viridiplantae > Streptophyta > Pinopsida > Pinales > Pinaceae > Picea > Picea engelmannii. The sequence continues at coordinate 16,305 of ML822095.1, read as the reverse complement.
ACCAATACGATATCGATTAAACACTGCCATATCAAAATCAATTTTGCCACAACAATTCCATCGTACGAATTACCATACATTGTCAGTCGTACTATCATCATCGCTGCAAAAATATGTACCTTCATTTATATTTCCGTACGTCCTGTACCTAATGCTTAGAATACCAACTGCCAAATCCATGGTCAAACCACAAGCAAAAGGAAGCCAACACTATATCATTGACCAACAATAATTTATATCAATATCATGAGCGTTCACATGTTTATGCCAATATTCAAGAGAAACGTCAGGACACATAGACAAGGAGAGCCACCAAAACATTCAGCAATTTAGGATAAATGGCTCGGGAGAAAGAAAGAGTACCATATTGAAGAGTTTAACCCCACATACAATCATCATCAAAAAGCGTACATCGGGGCCAATATATCTTGGAGAGACAAAATGCTTATTGCCCAATTAAGAACCAATTCCCATCAACTCCGTTGTGAAACTAGGCGTTGGAAAAGACCAAAAGAAGCTTGGGAAGAAAGGGTGTGTGTTTTGCACCTCCAGAAAAGTGGAAACAGAAAAGCATTTCATTTGAGTGTGAAGCTTTCAAAGACAGCAGGGACAACTATATAAATATCTTGACAGCTAACTCTTGGAATGACTTATTCAGCGAGGGAACAGTGGTGAAATTAGGGGAGCTCATCATCAAGTTGAACAAGAAAAGGGTTGAACTGTTGAAATCAGTGTGTGAGACGTGTTATCGCACAGTTTGTAGCTAGGATAAAAGGCTATAAGGTAGAGGGTCAAACTAGCGTAACAGGAACCTATCCCACCCAATGTCACCACGATGGGAAGGCTCTTTCTATTTAGGGAGGCTAGGCCTAGGGGAGACGTCCTCGGTGACCTGGGGTTTTGAAAGGGAAAAGGATAAAAGGACAAGGACAAATTCCCCCTTCACAGATCACCGCCAATCAGATAGTCCCGGCTAAACAACCAATAATAAGGTATAACCAAAGAAAAGAAAAGCACATGTTTGAGACAATACAACAAGGAAATTGATACATGGAAATATTGGTTAGTACTTCATATAAATCAGTGACTCTGATATTCAATATAAGCAATTTAAAAGTAAATGTTGACGAAGTCAATGTTTACAAAATAACAATGATAAATGTATCACTTGTCAATAGATACAAGAATGATATGGCATCCAATATAATCAATCAATACTTAGTCTAATAAATGCCATCAACTACCATTCAATTGCTCATAGACCAAACATTGTTGCATCAATGATATAATAACAAGGAGTGACGTCAGCATTCAGGGTTAGTAGGTTAGGGTTTTGAGATTCAAAAGTTTTAAGAGTTTGTTTGATCAGCTTCACTTCAACGTTTGAGGACTCTCATATCAGTGCCTTAGGGTTTAATGGAGTCATAAGTGAAGGACAAAAAGGTTGAAGGAGATGAGATTTCAAAGGACTAGAGGGAAAATTTTCAAGGTGTTGCTAAAGCAGGGCCTCAAAGACAGAACCCTAGGGGTGAGAGGCTCACTCCGGTGTTGCAAAAGAAAAGCCTCGTGCTCTCTCCTCCTTCCCAGCAAACGACTAGCTTAGATGAAGCACAAAATCAAGAGAAGAAAGCTTAATGAAGGAGAGTGTTGCTACAACAAGGCTCTTTCATCAAACCCTAAAGGAAAAATGACCCTAAGTGTAGATAACCTAGGCATGGGATGTCTTCCTCCTCTTGGATTCTAAATGGTACGGCTAGCACAGGGGAAAGAGAAACAAGGGGTGTAGCTACGGCTAGGCTCTCTTTCTCTCTTTCAATGGCTGAAAGTTTCTTTATCAGGGGACATGAGACAAGGACCTACTTGTGTGCTTGTCACCTAGGGTTTTGATTAAGCAAATTTATAAGCAATATGCAAGAAATTTAAACTACAACCATTCAATGAGAAGTTTTGCAGAAGAAACACTTACAATTCATGAAGAAATAACCATGCAAACCCTAGTTGTAACACCTTCCTTCAAGAGAAACACCATAAATGTAAAAAAATCTCTTCCTTCAACAAGTGCGCATCACTTAGTTCATCCAAAAACCCAAATAGGGTGCAAAAAATCAGACCTCACTATGAGTGAGTGAATTGTGATGATAAAAATGAGAGTTAAAACCCTCAATATATAGTGTATCAATGACCTAATTTACTTTTTAGGTCATAAAAAGGTCGACAAGGCCATAATACCAAAATAATATTGTTTTTAGATTAAATGCTAAGTAAAACCCTAATCAAGCAAAAGGTGAAACGTCAAGCCCCTTTGAGGGAGACGTTAACCCTTTCTAGGGCCAGTGCAGCATCCAGAAGCAAAACATTAGCCCCTCCAAGGGCCTCTCCAACATGCCACATGTGTCACTGCTGCCCAGTCTGCCTCCAAAAGTGTCCATGAAGTTGGATGAGGTCATGGTGAAGATGGGGACGTCCTAAGCCTTCCAAGGCTAGCGTTCCACTGAAAAGGGGTCATTCCCCCTAGGTCTAGTTCTGTCGGAGTGTCTCTATTGGAACGTCCTCTTCCTCTCAGGTGCAAAACCCATGATCAAGCTCTGTCTTGTCTCTGCCCCCTGATGGGGTCGCAGCATCCATCTAGTGGGCTCTTCAGCCCCATGGAGGTCCGAACTGGTCATCTCCCCATGTGTACCGATCCAAATGGTACCTATCCGTCGAGCATGGTCCTGCACATCAAAAGCTATGACCTCCATGGGTTCATCAGTCACAGGGTTCATAGCAATGTCAATCACAACTCATCATCAATATTATTAAACATATGCATAAAATCCCTAATACATCAGTCAATAGTTCAAAGACATTACAAAAACCTGCAATACAAGATTGGAGAAAAGGACAAGGCATCCTATTGAGCTAGTGTCCACAAGAAAATGAAAGTTTTCAGAAAGATCTCATCCAAGCCATGTAAGTGAGGTGATGTGGCTAGGGGATGTCCAAACATGTGGGTGCAATGAGGGCCAAGGATGCATAAGTGTTACCTGTGGGTGCCTTTGTAGAAGGCGAGTTGTACCCATCATGGATGCATTTTTTCCAAGCCCATTCTTGCTTTTATTCTTTTTATTCTGGTTTTATTCTTTTATTTACTCTTTTTTTTGTTCAAGAACTAACCAAGGGACACTGTCTTGGCATGGTGACCAGAGCTGACAGCGTTACCCACAAGTACTTTCACAGAGATGAGAAGGTTGGCTCGTGATGAGACCCCCTTTCCCTTGGCCATGCAACCAAAGGTCACTGCCCTGGCGTGGTAACCAAATGGTAGCAATGTCATACTGTTAGGTACCCATGGACCTAATAGGCTGGCTCATGACGAGACCCCCTATCCTCTGAGTAGGTCTTGTTTTGTTATTTTTCGGGTCCCTCTTGTTTCTTGATGAGAGGCTTTTTTTACTACCTTCTCGGGGATCCCCGGGCGAAGCATCTCGAGGTTTTATTTCTAGGTTTTTGTCTTTTACCAATTTCTTTTACCTTTTGGGCCTTTAGCCCCTTCTTCCCACGAGATAAAGCGAAATCCTGTAAATAGGTCAACCCAATGCCTAGACAAGGGGAATGGGATAAATGAGCGGGAGATAAGATGAAACAGTGGTGTTATGATGGAAGCAGGCGATGGCTTTTCAGAAATTCCCCTAGTGGCAAACTAAGACCTATGGGCACAGGCTTGCTAGGGCACCCTGTCAATTTCCCCAAACATGGTCAAGTGGGCTAATGTAAGATCCAAGCAGTTGTTAGAGATAAAAGGAATCTGATGCATATATTTAAAGGTTTCAATGATCAAAAGTGACACATACCATGACACCTAGACCAATTACCTCATGGAGCAAGAACCTCTTTTGATACATGATCAAGCCGATGGTGATGGATGTTGATGTTGCTCATAAGACAAAGACAATGGAAGAAGAAAAGGTGGGCCCTCCAGGGCCATGCTCAGGTCAATCCTGCTCTCGGTACTCCATGTCTAGGACCTGTGGGCTTCGAGACATGAACTCCTAGTTATCCCTAAAAAGTGGAGATAACAAGACGGTCTGTCCCATAGGCTATTGTTAGCCTCGTGGACGTTAAAATTTCTTCTTCTTCTTCTTTATTTGGTGAAAAAGGATTTTGGAAGTATTCATAACCTTCGGTTATATTAAACCTTATATTAAGAGGTTTCGTAAAGTATACATCCCTACATGTTATTTCTTGGGCGATTGCAAGAATATAAAAAGGAAAAGTATAAAGGTATTTTGGGGTTAGATAAAGAGATAAAATAAGATTAATTAATAAAAAAATTCAAAAATACAAGTCAAGGTATTAAAAGGAATAATAATAATTCAACGAGAATATAATGGGTATTATAAAGTACAGGAAGAATCTTTAAATTAAAGTCAAAATAATATAAAAGAAGGGACACTTCGCACTTTATATTCCAAGTATCTAACCTTATGTTGAAGAAGTGCACCATCTATTATCGAAAAAGTGAAACATTGCACTTCGTGCACCCAATTAATCATCAAAGGAACATACAAGCTTCGTAATCGAAGTGTCAATTGATGGAAATTTTCAACGAAAACAAAACGAGTCTAATTGTTTGGAACAAAGACAATATTCAAACTATATTGAAGAATATTAGAATATTAATTTCAGTACAATTTGGTCCCAAAGTGAAAATCATCTTGGGAATTGTAGTACAGTATGTTCTTTATGTAAATATATAGCTTTACAAGAAAGACTATCTTGAGGCCTATAAATACCGAGGCCACTCATCATCGTATATCATTCATATCTTTTCACTGTCACTGTTTTATATAAATTTGCCCTTTGTGGATTTCTGTTTATTGTCCTTCTTATGTTGGATTTTTCTACAATAAAAGAACTTTGTTCATTTTTTAGTTCATTTTTTTATTAACAATCAAAAAACATTTGATGCATTGAAAAGATGAACTCCAGAGCTAAAAGTTTGGTTGGAAAACCTGGATATGCTGATTCCACAACTAAAAATCATAATCATTGAATGATAAAAGCAAAATATCAAGAATGTTTGCAAGAGACTACAACAAATAAGAAAAATGCAAAACACAACCAATATAACCTCTCAAGTGTAATATTGCCACATCCATAGTTGGCCCGTCATAAAATGATTTAACATATTAAAAGCTCAAAGCATAACTTCAAACAAAGATATATAGTCGGAATCTTTTATATATAGCTCAGAGTTTTCTTTGAGCTAACTGAACTATGAATAATTCGTAAAGCAAACTCAAGGACGTAAATCATGATATTGACTATAGTTTAGAGACTCTTAGAATTTTCTGTGTGTTTTAGCACAGAAAATTAAGTAGCCAAAGTTATTAAAGCACTGGTCAAGTTCGTAAAACACAAGTTGAAACATGACAATTAGAATCGTCAAAAAGCTTAGGGCAATTCCACACAAAAGTGCCCAGTCCAAAATGGTGAATCCACTCAAAATGCTAGACTGATCTTTCTTTGGTTGAATTTCAGGTAGCTCTTTATTTTCTGTGTTACTTTGGTATTCCTTTCGCTTCCACTGATCAAATTCTTAAAACACAAGTTGAAACATGACAATTACAATCGTCAAAAAGCTTAGGGCAATTCCACACAGAAGTGCCCAGTCCAAAATGGTGAATCCACTAAAAATGCTAGACTGATCCTTCTTTGGTTGAATTTCAGGTAGCTCTTTATTTTCTGTGTTACTTTGGTATTCCTTTCGCCTCCTGAATAAAAAGGATGACACTGATCTTTTAATGAATTTTGGGTCAGCAGAAAGCTTAACTGTATCACCACCATTTACAGCCAACAAGGACTCTGAGCTTCTTCTCACTCCATCTTCATTAAGCACATTTCTTTCAGGGGTTGATGTACAGCATGTGCAATCCTCACATTTTGTATTAAATACAGGTTCAGTGATTTTGGAAGCTACTTGATCTTCAATAATGCTTGCAGTTTTGCATCCCTTGTCAATTGAGCATGTACAAGCATCTAATACAGTAGAACATGTAGATTCTACAGTCAGATGAACTGAAAGTGCATTTTCTTCCATTGCTCTACGTACATGTGATTTACAATATGGGGTGCTGACTATATCCCCAAAAACAGACCATCTGCTGACTGATGTAATTTTCACCTCAACAGAAGTTCCAAGCATACTGTCAGGAGCCATAATAAGCACTTGAACATATGATTTGGTATGTCCAACCTGAAACAGAAGCAATATAAAGAAACGTTAAAATAAGTTTTTTCACTGCAATGAAGAAATTTCTATAACGGATGACCATTGTTAGTCTTATCCAATGACATCGAATCTGTATTCTTGACAATCTAAACCCTTTCAATTAATGACAAAGGTAATGATGGATACTATGATCAGACTTTTGAAGCATCTTTTGTTTCAAGAATGGCTTCATAGAGGTATGGTATATTACTATATAATTATGAGATTATTGCTCCTACAGTAAATGCACATTCTCTTTTTACCAACCAAACTCCAAAAAAATTACTCTGAATAGTTCAAATTGAGAGAAATGTTCTTGATGCACACTTCGAAGATTCCAATTGAGGTCATTTCCAATCATCACTCGTACTATGCTTGCTTAAAACAACAAAGTCAAGAGGTAGAGAAGCCAAAAGCAGTAAAAGCATCAATAGAATGCTTGTTAACGCTATTGCATTCATAAGATGTCTGTTAGAATCATAGATGAAATAATCACAATCAGCAATTTATCAGCAATGGTCCCTAAAAGATTGAATCGGCAATAATAGGGAAAAATTGGCAAGCATTAAAAAATACAAAAATATTATTTTTATTTCAATTGTTTTAAAATATAAACCTACAGGGACATCAAATCATCACATTGCCACATAAATATGAAAAAAACACATGATGTATAAGATGTATAGAATGCCAAATGATACACCAAAGTCAATACTGAATCCTGATAGTTGTCCAGTCAAGGACACGAAACAAATAACCAATACAAAATGACATCAAATATATATAAACTGTATCTCACCATGATTGGTCATCTATAGAGATCAATCTAGCAGCTAGCCATTGATTTCCTCTTCCCCTTTTACAAGAAAAGGTAAGAGCTTGTTTGGCACCAGGGATAATTTTAAGGATGGAAATTTATGTTAAAATGTAGAAACCTGGGCTAATCTTACTAGTCCTTAATATGCAAAATGTAAAATGTTTGGCGATAGTTTTGTAAAAATATTCAAATTTTGAAGGATTTTATATAGTTTTTATAAAATTTT
>ML822094.1:29788-94745 GCA_009831015.1 Picea engelmannii | reverse complement strand
GCATAAAGTAATGAGAAAGGACGTTGTATACCTTGGAATGATTAGATGAAATGATAGTATAAGTCAAAATGTAGGTGATGAAGGGTAAAATAATAGCAAAAAGTATGGGCAAAAAGGGTACAATATGTGGTCCTAACAGTTATCACCTGCTAATTTGCATTAATTTTTCAAAAAGCATCTTGCCCTTGTGTTATCTTTCCACTCAGATTTTAAAACTTTTTCACCAGCTCTGTCAAGCTCCCATCACCTAAATACTCCACTCAACTGATAATCCAAAATAGTCATGTCCTCTATGAGTCAAAAATTTGGCAAATATCCCAAACCTATACCTATCCTTAACACTTATCTAAATCCCTTAGTTCCATCACTTCGTTAAATTTTACCCTTATTTTCATATTCCCGTTGAAAATAAAAAAAATATTCCTTTTATTAAGCACCCTTATCCTATCCACAAAGTCATGTGATAAGCCTCATATGCCCAAAGTCCTTAGAAATTGGAAAAAACGTTTATTATTATTAATATAGATATTTTTATATTAAAATGTTTATATTAATATTTGACCCAATATATAATTTATGGCATCACGTCAAATCATGGGCACGAATCTCGATTTATAATGTGGAAAAGACAAAAAGTGGATGGAGGGCGCACATACATATCGGGCATATAATTAACGCGGCAGTTAATTATGTGAAGGCGGAACGGGGAAAATACTGTGGTTTTTCGTTGGGGACACGTGTTCTTACTTGACACATGTCGGGGAGAAAAGTGGGTGAAATCAAACCAATTTTTCTCCAGCCCGATATAATAAATGAAACCATTTATGAGGAATTTTTCTAGGAGTGCGGTTCAATAATTATTATGGACTTTCCAATAAAAGAAATTCTTCCTCATGTGAAATTGTTTTACAGAGGTAAAATTCACATTTTACAAATCAAAGATATTAATGTTTATTTTCATGAAAAATGATTAAATGGGAAGATGGACATGAACGAAGACTTGGATAATTCTTTATCCAAAGGTTTTACAAAAGTAGAAGAAGAAGATAAAAGGTATTTTATCAAAGATGGTAAACTGGAAAAAACAAGACACGTAAATGTTTTTTCACAGTGAAACGATAAATTGGAAAAAACATAACATAGTAAATGTTTTTCACAGTGGAATGGTAACAATAAATTACCACGGGAATGAATTAAATTATGGAAATTTAATTCTAGAGGATAGAAAAATATTTGAGAATTATTTTATTCAAATATATTATTCCCAAATATTTAATGAGAATATGGATAAATGGAATTAAATTTGAAAGGGTATAAGTGACATTTCTAAGAGAACGTGGTAGAGGAAGGAGTTGGAGCGTCAGAGGAATCTACAGGGATCATGAAATGTTTTTTCTGAAAACTGTCATTTGCAATCATTACAGTCAGTTTTACAAGCTGAAAACATTTCAGTTTCAGCCATTGTAATTGAATTTTATAAATACTAGGAAACTTGAACAAATTAAGGATGGGCAGAAGTGCAAGGGAATAGTTCTGGTTGTTCTGAACTCCATTGTAATTTTCTAGGACTGAATTGAATACATATGCATAAGCTTTTGAAGTCTCTATGAAAAGATTCTAATGGTGGTGATATGAGCTTTGTCTTCCCTCATTGTATGTATTTTCTGTGTTCTTTAATTCCATTTACATTGTCTTCTATTTGAATTGGATAGTTAAAAGCCTAGAATTCATCTCTTGATGCTCTTGGCTGAAACAATTTAAATTGTGTGTATTTCTTCCTAACTAATTCAGAACTCATTTTATTAATGCTCTGATGTAGTTACTTGTTTTTCCCCTTTCCTCTTACACTCTACAAATTTCAATTTACAACTCAGATTCATTGCCTCATTTAGCCTTTATCCTCTTGAGATTTATATTGGTCAGTCACTGTTTTCATTCATTTTCAGAATTTTGACTCCATATCCCTGAGTGTCCCTCCTCTTCTTGGCCAACAAATTTTATAAAAACCCCCAAAACAAACCAAATCTAGCCATTGATTATCAAAGAAATATCAAGTGACATGAGAGAGCCCTCTTTGAGTTGAGTAGGCAAGTGCCCAGCTCTAAAGTAGGTTGAAACAGTTGCCTCTCTTATTTTTCTATTAGCCAAACAAAATTTACAGAGTGCTAACATTTTGGCGTCGTTGTCAGGGACGAAATTGAAAAATTTTCCCTGGGAAAGAACTACATGGTTGAGTTCTAAGGTCTGAGAGTAGCAGACACTTAAACACATATTAGTTGTATCCCTGCTCTGGCGACTCCACACATCAAAAAATCAATTTGAAGGTGATTCAACTGGTAGAAGAATTTAGAAATTTAAATTTTCATTGGCGACTCCACTCTCAATGCAAAATCCAGCTTCCAAAACATCATTGGTGACTCCACTATCTGAAGATGAGTTCAATATCTGCAAAGTATGCTCCAATGAATTGATCTCATATTCATGGATTTCCAAATCATATTCCTCGCATAAATTGGCTAAAGTATTTGCCTAAATTTGAAGATGGGAAAGGAAATGATGTTGCCTTGCACTTGATTAGATTTCACATGCACATATGTAAGTTGGGGGTTGAATTTCATGAGGATTGTTTGATGAACATTTTTATGGCTACTCTAGAAGGGAAAGAAATATTATGGTATGAAGGTTTAAAACCAGGCATCTTATACTCTCTTAAGGATTTCCACATAACATTATTTAAGCATTATGGAGAATCTAATCCTTCATTCTTGGTGTTTGAAGATTGTTGTGAATTTTGTGAACATTTCATTAAGTACCTTGAAAATGTTTTTGGTGATGAAGAGTGTATGAATGATGAAATCATAGAATCCCTTTATGAATATTCATCCCAACAACAAATAGTATCCCCTCCTTTGTTTGAAGGTGAATCTGATCAAGAAATTGTTGTTGAAAGTCATTTTCCTTCTCCTGAACTTGATGAAGATATTCAGCGATATTTTCAGCAAGACAAAGTGTTTCAAGGTTGTCTTTCTTCCCATATGAATGATGTGGTTGTTCAAATTCTAAGTGGCCTAGACATGGATGAGGATTTTGAAACTGCATCTATGGAAACTTCCAGCAATGAACAAACAAATGACATAGTGTTTCAGGAAAGCAACAAAACAATGTATGCCACTTTTCAATCAGAAATATGTAAAGATAATGAAGAGGCGGTGGTTTTATTTGATTCATTTGAAAAGCATGGTTTTGAAAATGATCCATGGGAAATTTAGACTATGAAATAGTGCATGATGTTATCTTTTCACCTTTGCAAGAAGATTATGAGCAGGAATTTATTTCCATTCATTCATTTGAAAGTCAAAATGGTAATCCTCAAACAAATTTCCAGAAGTTTAATGAAACCAAATTAGAATTGTTTGATGAACAAGAGGTTAGCCTTGATGCACATAATATGGATGTCATATTTGAATATGTTCAAGAATGTATGAATGTTTTTGTTGAGATGGATGGAAAAGTAGACAAACCTATTTCTACCATTTCAATTGAAAATGTTCTCGGAACTGAAGAGATAGAGCAAGAGAAACAAACACTTATGAAAAAGGCTTGTCTTTCTATTTTTGCTCATCAAGAAGAAATGATTTTTCATGGTTTTCAAGATCCTGTGGCCATCCTATTATAGTCTTCAATGAAGGAGGAGTTTGTTTCATTCATAAGCTCAGGTTTTGGATTCAACTTATATTTTCAGCTACCATCTTTTACATTTGTCTGTCTACTTAAGAAAGATGTGAGCAGAGAAAAATCGAGAAGTCAGTTGCTTGATTGGTTGCATTGGCACTTTAGCATCACTTGATTGAGTATTCATTTTAGCAGTTTTAGAGTAGATAAGAGTGTGCAAATAAACTTGTTGGTCAAGCACTTTTCAGTTTGGATATCTAGTAGTTTGTACAGTTAGATTTTAGTGGTGTATTCAGTGTTCAGTATCCATTTGAGAGCAGTGTGTAGAGTTTGGTTTTCAACAAACATTGGTGACATGGTAGGAGAAGGGTACACACACATGTTTTGGGAGCAGCCCAATGGATCATGCACCGGGTCTACGAGTTCATTGCTACATCATAGGGAGGATAGCATCCCCAGTTGAAGCTTATGTTATCACCTGCTAATTTGCATTAATTTTTCCTAAAACATCTTGTCCTTGTGTTATCTTTCCACTCAGATTTTAAAACTTTTTCACCAGCTCCGTCAAGCTCCCATCACCTAAATCCTCCACTCAACTGATAATCCAAAATAGTCATGTCCTTTATAAGTCAAAAATTTGGCAAATATCCCAAACCTATACCTAGCCTTAACACTTATCTAAATCCCTTAGTTCCATCACTTCGTTAATTTTTACCCTTATTTTCATATTCCCATTGAAAATAAAAAAATATTCCTTTTATTAAGCACCCTTATCCTATCCCCAAAGTCATGTGATAAGCCCCATATGCCCAAAGTCCTTAGAAATTCGAAAAAGCATTTATTATTATTAATATAAATATTTTTATATTAAAATGTTTATATTGATATTTGACCCAATATTTAATTTATGGCAGCATGTCAAATCATGGGCACTAATCTTGATTTATAATGTGGAAAAGTCAAAAATTGGATGGAGGGCAGACATATATATCAGGCATAGAATTAACGTGGAAGTTAATTATGTGAAGGGGGGCCGGGGAAAATACCATGGTTTTTTGTTGGGGACACATATCAGGGAGAAAAGCGGGTGAAATCAAAACCACTTTTCTCAAAACAAATCAAAGATATTAATGTTTATTTCCATGAAAAAGATTTAAATGGGAAGATACACGTGAACGAAGACTTGGATAATTCTTTATCCAAAGGTTTTACAAAAGTAGAAGAAGAAGATAAAAGTTATTTTACCAAAGACGGTAAACTGGAAAAAACAAGACACGGTAAATGTTTTTTCATAGTGAAATAGTAAATTGGAAAAAACATAACACAGTAAATGTTTTTCACAGTGGACTGGTAACAGTAAATGTTTTTTACAGTAAAATGGTGAATTGGGAAAAACAAGAACATGGTTTTAAAAACCACTGGCATGAATTAAATTATGGACATTTAATTCTACGGGATAGAAAAATATTTGGGAATTATTTTATTCAAATATATTATTCCCAAATATTTAATGAGAATATGGATAAATGGAATTAAATTTGAAAGGGTATAAGTGACATTCCAAAGAGAACATGGCAGAGGAGGGAGCTAGAGCGTCAGAGGAATCTGCAGGGATCATGAAACTTTTTTTTTTTTTTTCTGAAAAATTGTCATTTGTAATCATTACAGTTAGTTTTAGAAGTTGAAACATTTCAGTTTCAGCCATTGTAATCGAATTGTATGAATACTAGGAAACTTGAATAAATTAAGGATGGGTAGAAGTACAAGGGCATAGTTCTGGTTGTTCTGAAATCCATTGTAATTTTCTGGGACTGAAATGAATACACATGCAGAAGATTTTGAAGTCTCTATGAAAAGATTCTAATGGTGGTGATATGAGATTTGTCTTCCCTCATTGTATGTATTTCCTGTGTTCTTTAATTCCATTTACATTGTCTTCTATTTGAATTGGATAGTTAAAAGCCCAGAATTCATCTATTGATGCTCTCGGCTGAAACAATTTAAACTGTGTGTATTTCTTCCTAACTAATTCAGAACTCATTTTATTAATGCTCTGGTGCAGTTACTTGTTTTTCCCCTTTCCTCTTACACTCTGCAAATTTCAATTTACAACTCAGATTCATTGCCTCATTTAGCCTTTATCCTCTGGAGAGTTATATTGGCCAGTCATTGTTTTCATTCATTTTCATAATTTTGACTCCATAGCCCTGAGTGTCCCTCCTCTTCTTGGCCAACAAATTTTATAAAAACCCCCAAAACAAACCAAATCTAGCCATTGATTATCAAAGAAATCTCAAGTGACACGAGAGATCCCTCTATGAGTTGAGTAGGTTAGTGCCCAACTCTAAAGTAGGTTGAAACAGTTACCATTGTCATTTGTCTATCAGCCAGAAAAAATTTATAGAGTGCTAATAGATCCAAATGTTGCATGGTGACAAAACCAATGCAGCATCTAGACTCCACTCAACTAGTCAAACTGAAGTGGAAACTGAAGATAATATTCTCCCTAGATGAATATTCTTCCTAAAATATAGGAAACTAGATAATGACTAATAACGACTAATAAACAAGGAAAAACCTTAGTAAAAAGAAATCCTAGGTGTGTGAAGTAACTCCAAGACCCCCCCTGAACATCACTATGGTGAATATAAAGAATGGGTCATGGAAACAAGGCCATGTTAGGTACCCAAATACAAAATATATATTGAATTAAAGTGAGGAAAGAGGGAAAACCTCATGGGAAAAACTCCCCCTCAAGGTACAATATATGTAAAAAGAAGAACTACAGTTGCTAGGCAACTGTGTCCTTCACTCCAAGACGACTTCGCAAAGAATGGAACTTATGCTTAGTGAAGGTCTTGGTGAAGATGTATGTCGTCTATTCTGCTGAAGAACGGAACTATAAGTTGATGATCCCCTTGTGTACTAAGTCTCGGATGTAGTGCATGTGGATATCTGTGTTCTTTGTTTGTTTCCTCTGAATTGGATCTCTGTAGAACTTCAGAGTGCTCTGGTTGTCACACCAGATGATGCTCGGTCGACGAAACTGAATGCCCAAATCAGTGAGAAAATTTTGTAGCCACATAGCCTGAATGGTTATGTTAACTACCCATATGTACTCATCCTCGGCTGAAGATAGAGAAATGGCATATTGATTCTTGCTCGACCAACATATAGGCCTGGAACCAATATTGAGTGAGTAACTAGAAGTGGACTTACGATCACTGTTATCACCAGGCTAGTCACAATTGGTGAACCTGATGAGATCCAATGTAGATTATGTTGCATAATGAATCCCAAAGGTGATGGTGCTTTGTATGTATTGAAGGATATGCTTTGTAGCCTTCCAATGTAGCTCATGCAGCTCCTGCATGAACCTGGAAACTACGCCAACTGCATAGGAGAGGTCTAGTCTAAAGTGTGTGATATACAACAACCTCCCCACTAGTTGTTTGCATAATGTGTTGTCAACCAGTGGAGTATTCCTACCATCCTCAAATTTGACTCCTAATAGGAAATGAGTCGTAGCAGACTTGCAGTCTGTCATGTGAAATTTCTTAAGGAGATCTCGTGCATATTTGGTCTGGGACAGTTTGATGCCTAATGCATCCTGATCGATCTCGAGTCCAAGGAAGAAGTGTAGTGGACCCATTTTCGTCATCAAAAATATTTCATGTAGAATCCTCTTCGTTGCAGAAATCGTTGAAGTCGAGCAACCCATGATCAGCAAATCATCAACATACAAAACTAAGAGTAGAAGCCAATCAGTCGTCCTGAGCATGTAGATATTCGGGTCTGATTTACAATATACAAAGTTCTATAACAACAGGTAGGATTCCATATTGGCATACCATGCCCTCGAAGCCTGCTTGAAGCCATAAAGAGATTTCTTCAGTCAACAGATCAAAGATGAATCCTTCATAAATCCCTGGGGCTGCTCCATATAGATCTCCTCAGAGAGATCATCATGAATAATTTCATTTTTCACATCCATATGATGGACTTCCCATCCCTTGGTCGCCGCAATGGTAAGTTCAAAATGTATGGAATCCATCTTCTCTACTGGATCGAAGGTCTCATCATAGTCAATGCCATGCACCTGCTAAAATCCTTTGACAACAAGCATGACTTTGTATCTACTAATCTGTCCATCCATTGCACTCTTGGTCATATAGACCCATCTTCATCTGACAAGTTCCCTTCCAGAAGGAAGGGGAACCAGATTTCAAGTATGGTTCTCGAGGAGGGAGTTGTACTCCTCCTACATGATGGATTCCCAAAATGGATTTCCAGCAGCCTCGCCATAAGACTGTGATCTGAAGATTGAACCAAGAAAATATGCCTGGAGAGAAATGGCTCAGTCACAATGAGTGCAATAGGAGGCTCCTTGAAATTAGATCAAGTCATCCTAGTATCGAATGGATCACCAACAAGATCCCTTGCATCTTGAAGAGTAGTATGTGTCCACTTGGGCCTCTTCTCTGGCTCTACATCTACATCTAGATGCTCTGACTCTGCATCTGACTGTACTGACTTTGTATCTAGATCATCTAAATTCTATGAATTAGAACTCTCTTTTGGATCATCTGAATCAAATTTATCTTTAGATTTATGATAGTGATGGCTTCCATCTTGAACAGTAAGTGCAAGTGACTTTGGGCCTTTGATTTTTCCCATGTTGATGAGCTTGATTTTCTCTTGTGTAAGGGATTCGATAAATTCCTCAATAGAAGGCATCTTCCAAGTAGCTCCAGAGGAGAATTTGACAGAATGGAATGTGGATACGAACATAGATAATTTGGGACCAAGTTTGGATAGAATTGTGAGAACCATTTGTTTCTCCTCCTTAGATTTATCAACCCTGCAAGATTTGAGTTGTGACAGTAAATCCTTGAATTTTGTAAATAAATCTTGGAGATTGTCGAAGATTTTTGGATCCATGTGAGAAATTCCACCTCGAGCATGTGTCCCCTTATCTAATACTATTTTCCAAATATCCCTTCCAGTGTGGTATAGGCTTCATGGGGGGTTTTACAGGAAGATATATGAAAAAGGAGATCGAGAGGGATGAGACTGCAAATTGTTATGAATGCTTCATCCATTCGATTTAGATACTTGGATTTTCCTATGGATGATGTCATTTCTATGTCTGTATTCAAGGTTAACCTATCCAATCCTCTAGTTTGGATATGTATAATTATTCTCTCCTTCCATGCAAAGTAATTGTAAGGTGTAAGAATGAATTCTTTTGGGAATTCTATTTTTCCGTTGTCTTCAATATTTGGTACCTACAAAAAAATTGGTGTAGCTTTTCCTTAGCAGACTGTCGGCTCTAATACCATGTAAATGTGTTGAACCTGCACATAATAGATCTAACTAGAAAATGCCACACACATTTTCAGAGAGAAATTGAGAAAGAAGAAGCAAGAGAGAAAGAATGGAAGAATTCTCATTAACTGTAATGAATAATGAATAATTTACACATGATGTACTTTGTATAACTAAACCAATGCACACTAGAGGAGAATCCAATGTGCCATAGTGGTGTTCTACAGTGATCTGGACACACACCAGTAGTTACGGGAGTAAAATTCCACCTAGTCTAGTCTCTTGGGCAGTTACGGAAGTGAACTGCCACCTAGCTTAGTTAACTAGTCTACCAATATTCAGTTAACTGACTGAAACATAGTGAAGTGAGGAGGAGATCAAGAAATCATGGGTAATGCACCCGTCTGGTGATGATACCAAGGATAATGCGCATTATCTAGTGATGATCCCAATGTTGCATGGTGACAAAACTAATGCAGCATCTAGACTCCACTCAACTAGTCAAACTGAAGTGGAAACTGAAGAGAATAGTCTTCCTAAAATATAGGAGATTGGATAATGACTAATAATGACTAATAAACAAGGAAAAACCTTAGTAAAAAGAAATCCTAGGTGTGTGAAGTAACTCCAAGACCCCCCTGAACATCACTATGGTGAATATAAAGAATGGGTCCCGGCAACAAGGCCATGTTAGGTTACCAAATACAAAATATATATTGAAGTAAAGTGAGGAAAGAGGGAAAACCTCATGGGAAAACTCCCCCTCAAGGTACAATATATGTAAAAAGAAGAACTACAGTTGCTATGCAACTGTGTCCTTCACTCCAAGACGACTTCGCAGAGAATGGAACTTATGCTTAGTGAAGGTCTTGGTGAAGATGTATGTCGTCTATTCTGCTGAAGAACAGAACTGTAGGTCGATGATACCCTTGTGTACTAAGTCTCGGATGTAGTGCATGTGGATCTCTATGTGCTTCATCCACTGCCTCTGAACTGGATCTCTGCATAACTTCAAAGTTCTCTGGTTATCACACCAGATGACGATCGGTCGATGAAACTGAATTCCCAACTCAATGAGAATATTTTGTAGCCACATAGCCTGAATGGTTATGTTAACTACCCCTTTGTACTCTACCTCAGCTGAAGATAGAGCAATGGCAGCTTGCTTCTTTCTCGACCAACAGATAGGCACGGAACCAAGATTGAGTGAGTAATCAGATGTGGACTTGTGATTAGTGTTATCACCAGCCCAGTCACAATCGGTGAACCCAATGATATCCAATGTAAAGTTTGTTGCATAATGAATCGAAAAGGTGACGGTGCCATGTATGTATCAAAGGATACACTTTGCAGCCTTCCAATGTAGCTCATGCAGCTCCTACATGAACCTGGACACTGTGCCAAATCCATAGGAGAGGTCTGGTCTAGAGTGTGTGAGATACAACAATCTCCCCACTAGTTGTTTGTACAGTAAGTAGTCAACCAATGGAGTATCCCCGCCATCCTCAAGTTTGACTCCTAATAGGAAAGGATTCAGAGCAGACTTGCAGTTTGTCATGTCAAATCTCTCAAGGAGATCTCATGCATACTTTTCCTAAGACAGTTTGATGCCTGATGCATCCTGGCTGATATCGAGTCCAAGGAATAAGTGTAGCGGACCCATGTATGTCATCAAAAACCTACCATGTAGAATCCACTTGACTCTAGTAATCGCTGAAGTCAAGCAATCGGTGATCAAAAATCATCAACATACAAAACTAAGAGTGGAAGTGAATTAACCGTCCTGAGCATGTAGACATTCGGTTCTGATTTACAACATACAAAGTTCTGTGACAGCGGGTAGGAGTCCCTTGGCATACCATGCCCTCAGAGCTTGCTTGAGGCCATAAAGAGATTTATTTAGTCGACAAACCAAATATGAATCTTGCATAAATTCCTGGGGTTGTTCCATATAGATATCCTCATAGAGATCATTATGAATAAATGCATTCTTCACGTCCATCTGATGGACTTCCCATCCCTTGGTCATCGCAATGAAAAGTTCCAAATGTATGGAATCCATCTTCGCTACTGGAGCGAAGGTCTCATCATAGTCAATTCCATGCACCTATTGAAAGCCTTTGGAAACAAGCCTGGGTTTGTATCTACTAAGTTGTCCATCTGTTGCGCTCTTGGTTCTGTAGAATCATATGAATCTGACAAGTTTCCTGATAGAAGGAAGGGGAAGCAAATCCCGAGTCTAGTTCTCGAGGAGGGAGTTGTACTCCTCTTGCATGGCAGATTCCCCAAAAAAAAATCTGGCAACCTCACCATAAGACTGTGGATCTGAAGACTGAACCAATAAAATATGCATGGAGGGAAATGGTTCAGTGGTAGTGAGTGCAATAAGAGGCTCCTCGAAATCATATTGAGTCCTTCTACTATCGATTGGATCACCAACAAGATCCCCTGCATCCTGAAGAGTAGTTTGTGCCCACTTGGGCCTCTTCTCTGGCTCTGCATATGCATCTGGAATCTCTAACTCTGCATATGATTTTACTGACTCTATATCTGGTACATCTAAATCCTTTGAATTAGAACTCTCTTCTGAAGAATATTCGACATGTGCATGTTCATCTTCTCAGACAAGTGGAAGAATGAAGGTGTCTACATGCAGCTATTGAGGTACATGCAAGACACTTTCATCGAATTCGACACTTCTCTCAATGATGAGTTGGTCCGAGGAAATATCAATAAGTCTGTATCCCTTCACATTGTCGGGGTATCCAACAAAAATATGCTCAAGGCTCTGTGGATCAAGTGACTTCCTCTTTTCAGAGGGAATCTGGGCCCATGCACATGAACCGAAAATATGAAAGTGGGTCACTTTCGGTTTGAGGATACTCCAAGATTCGTAGGGGGTCTTATCCTTGACATATCTATGGGAAGATTTGTTTTGGATGTAGGTTTCACACTTAAGTGCTTCGGCCCATAGTCTCTATGGTAGTGACTTTTCATGTAGCGTGCAAGATGCCATCTCTTTTAGAGATCTGTTTTTTCGCTCAGCAACTTCGTTTTGCTGCGGAGTATAGGAAATTGTGTGTTGAAACTCAATCCCTGCCTCATCATAAATATTTTGGATCTCATGATTGACATACTCTCCCCCTTTATCGGTTCAGAGGACTTTGATTTTCTTTTCGGATTGTGTCTCAACTAAGGCTTTCAAATCTTTGAGGTGTTGAAATACCTCGGATTTTTTCCTGAGAAATTAAATCCATGTGAAATGTGATAAATCATCAACAAAAATGAGAACAAACCTCGCTTTGTTGATTGATGGATGCAAAAAAGGACCAATGAGGTCACTATGGATCAGATATAAAGGAGAGAAAGCTCTCTAAGTCTTTCCTTTGTCGAATTTCTCTTGAGGGTGTTTTCCAAGAACACAACCCTCGTAGATTACTTTGGAGAAATCGATGTTTGGTAGACCATCAACCAATATTTTCTTGCTAAGTTGTTGCATATATCTAAAATTTAAATGTTGGAACCTTTTGTGCCATATCGTACTACTTTCATCAGCATGGGTAAGCAGTAAAGTAGAATCTGGTTCAATAAATTCAGAAAATGTATACAATCTAGATTGATGATTTACCTCGTCGATAGAAACCCTGGAATTGGTTTGCATGTCATAGATTTCGATTGAATTTGGTGTGAATATGACTTTCTTTTTGGTGCTATAATTCATCATCTGATACACGGAGAGAATATTGACAGAAAGTTTGGGAACATGTAGCACATTCTCGAAGCTTCCATTGGTGAGTTCAATCCTTCCTTTGTCGGTGACCTCGACTGGAGAGTTGTCCCCCATTAGAATAGGAGGACCTTTGCATGCATACAATGAAGAATAGACTGATTTTTTGGAATCCATGTGATGTTATTCTCCTAAATCTACGATCCAAGCATCGAGAGAGGAATTGATGGCAATCAAGGCATGGATAGAATTGTCTTTCTTGGGATTCTGATCTTCTGGCTTCTTCTTTTTGGCACCCTCAGGGATGCGATCTCCAAGGTTATTTTTCTGAAGTATTTGAGTCATTATATCTATTTGTTTATGCATGCATGTGGATTATGGATGGAATCATTTATGGCAGTATGTGCATTTCTCCCCTTTTCTTCCCTTTCCACCTTTGGATCTGGAGGCATCAGTGAAGGGTTTTGGGTACCCTTCCTTCTTCGGATTTCCATGAGATTTCATTTTTTTTTTATCTTTATATATCTAATATTGATGGCTTCCATCTTGCATAGTAAGTGCATGCACCTTTGGGCATTTGATTTTTCCCATGTTTATGAGTTTCGTTTTCTCTTGTGTCATGGATTCGATAAATTCCTCAAGAGAAGGCATCTTCCAGGTGGCTCTAGAGGTGAATTTGAAAGAATGGAATGTGGATACCAACACAGAGAATTCAGGACCAAGTTGTGATAGAATGGTGAGAACCATTTGTTTCTCCTCCTTAGATTTATCAACTCCGCAAGCTTTCAGTTGTGACAGTAAATCCTTGAATTTTGTAAATAAATCTTGGAGATTGTCAAAGATTTTTGGATCCAATGTGAGAAATTCCACCTCGATCATGTGTTCCATTATATCATCCTATTTTCCAAAGATCCCTTCTAAAGTGGTCTAGGCCTCATTGGGGGTTTTACAGGAAGATATGTGAAAAAGGATCTTGGGAGAGATGAGACTGCAAATTGTTCTGAATGCTTCATCCATTTGATTTAGATACTTGTATTTTTCTATGGCTGATGTCAGTTATGTGTCTGTATTCAAGGTTAACCTATACAATCCTCTAGTTTGAAGATGTATGATTATTCTCTCCTTCCATGCAAAGTAATTGTAAGGTGTAAGAATGAATTCTTTTGGGAATTCCATTTTTCTGTTGTCTTCAATCTTTGGTACCTGGAAAAAAATTTGTGTAGATTTTTCTTAGTAGTCTGTCAGCTCTGATACCATGTAAATGTGTTGAACTTGCATAGAATAGATCTATCTAGAAAATACCACACACATTTGCAAAGAGAAATTTAGAAAGAAAAAGAAAGAGAGAAAGAATGGAAGAATTCTCATTAACCGTAATGAATAATGAATAATTTACATATGATATACTTTGTATAACTCAACAAATGCACACTGGAGTAGAATCCAATGCACTGTAGTGGTGGTATAGAGTGATCTGGACACATACTAGCAATTACAAGAGTAAACTACCACCTAGTATAGTCTCTCAAGCAGTTACGGGAGTGAACTGCCACATAGCTGAGTTAACTAGTCTACCAGTCTTCAGTTAACTGACTGAATCGGAGTGAAGTGAGGAGGAGATCATGGAATCATGGGTAATGCCCCAGTATGGAGATGATACCAAGGATAATTTGCATTAGCTGGTGATGATACCAATGTTGCATGGTGACAAAACCAAAGCAACATCTAGACTCCACTCAACTAGTCAAACTGAAGTGGAAATTGAAGAGAATATTCTCCCTAGAGGAATATTCTTCCTAAAATATAGGATACTGGATAATGACTAATAAACAAGGAAAAACCTTAGGAAAAAAAAATCGTAGGTGTGTGTGAAGTAACTCCAACACATGTATGGTTTCAAATTCGAAAAGACTTTGCTTGTCTGTTGGGTTGGTTTTGATATTATAACTTTTAAAAGATTGGTTATATGATGGTGGATTCAAAATAATTTTAGATGCATAAAAATTGAACTATAGTTTATTTTATGGAATGATTCACATATATGAATCTATTATATGATCAACACATTTAAAAAGAGTTCAGATATGAGTAAGGATTGATATGCAAATGCATTTTGTTGATTATAACATTATCAATACAGAGATTGTTAGCTGGAAATTATTCAAAGACTTTGATTAATATAGTCAAGGATATGAAATAGAAGAAAATATTTTACTTTTTTTTGTTTATATACACAAGACCAAACCCCCCATTATGTCACTTTCCAGGCTTTAGTCCACAAAGTCCCAAACCATATATCATGTTATGTCATATATTTTCCCCCTACTATATAAATAGAAAATCATTTTAAAAGAAGAAGTTTGTTGGAAATTTGGCATATTTAGTTTGATTAATGTTTACTTGGAAATAGTTTGAAAATTTAGTGAATATATATTTATGAGTTAAGTACATATTGAAAGTGAATTAATTTCAAACAAAATTAATGAATTGAGAAAATTATCATGCATTCATATCATTCATTTAACTTTTCATAAATTACAAATCCTTTTATCTATCCCCAATCATTTTATTTCCTTTTTCATTTCATTTCCTATGTTCAAAAGTTAATGATGGAATTCATTAAGGAGATGGCAGTGATGAACAGTTTAAAATATGTGTGAAGAACATATATTGATAGTTTTTCATATATGGTTTACTTCTTGGTTGGTATAAGACATAAAGACTGTGGAAAGAGTATGGGCGGACTATATATTTGGATAATGAACATGTATCATACATTCCTATCATATGATTCCATTTTATGTAAATTACAACCCCCCTTCATCTCTCAAAATTCATTATATGTTCCATGTTCTAAGTAATTATTATTTTGTGAAGACACAAGTGAAGCATAGTTTTGCAAAAGATGTATATATGTAGAGAATATTACATAATTCTTCTTTGACTATCCCCTTTTCCCCTTAATTTCCCTTTATTGCTTGGATGCTTGATTGTTGTTTAACTCAAAGCTATCATTAAATTATATACAATACAATATAATATTTGATGTTTTACTAGTTTTAAGTTGTATATACTAACTTAGTCTTTATGATCATCTAAATGAGTTTCTTCAGTATAGGCATTTATAACAAAGGAAACAAAGATAACATGGGAAATAGAGTAAATTAGAACAGAGGACAAAATGTTGGTTGACAAAGGGGTAGAAACAAAATTCTCTAGTTTTCTATTCATTTTGATGTTGATTCTGAGGAGTTCAACCAACTCCTACAAACTAGTTTTCTGAACATAGCTAGCCAAAGACAATTTCAGTCTCCTCCACCACTTGTTAGACCTCCTTTGTAGGCCCATTCCAACATTTTTGGCATTACTGTACAACCGCATGTGTCTATGCAGCATGAGCCTCAAGCTAATGATGGATGGAATAATGTGATTACCAATTCTCCACCTCATTGCAATGGTTCGACCATTGTTTCATTACCATTACCCTCACTACTTCATCCTGAGAAACCAATCCAGCAAATTGCTTCAGTGGTTTCACAAGTGCACTCTACTCGTATACCCAATAAGTTTAAGGCCTTAACTCTAGAGCCTGAACCAAGCAAAGGAAAGCAGCCTACAATCTCAATTAGTTCAAATTCCTTAGATTCATCCTCCTATACAATCAAATCCCTTCCCTTCAAACTTTAATATGAAGTAATAAAAATCACCTTTGGTGATATGCATCTTGAAATGTCTACAAATGAGGATAAACAACCTACCAAGGAAGATTTCCAAATGCACAGGGTGGTTCATCATAAGGAAGTGAGCAAAGGAGGACAACCTCCCATAAAAAATACAATTTTTGAAGTTTATGATGGTACTTTTATTCTATTTTGATTGTTGGACATATTTACACTTATATTTTGGGAGATCATACATATCGATTTAATTTTGGCATGACTATGATATTTTGGGAGGCACAAGTGAATTTATGGCATGTTTATTTTGGGTTATTGGATGTGTGTGTGTTTTATGATCATGAGATGGCATGGTATGCATCTTAAAATCATGGAGAAACAAGGGAATGTTTAAAATTAAAAAAAAAAACAAGAGATTCATAGGGGTCCCCGCCTATTAATTATTATTTATTATTATCCTTTATCATTATTTAATAAAGTTATCCTACTTAATTAAAATTATTTATCCTTCTAACTAAAAGGTAGTTAAACTACTTGAACTACCTCATTGAACAATGAAAGGAGAAGACCATGAAGGAAAATGTATGAGAGAATAGAGAGGAAATTCTAATAAAGGTTTGCTCTTGCTCTAAAGTGGGATTTAATTCATTTTCATTCATTTATGAATTACATGTGAGTTGAATCCCCTTTTTGACAACATGGTTATACTGAAGGTGGAAAGAAGAAGGACTAAGAAGCATAGATATTTGACATGCTTCAAAAGATCATTCATTTGTCTCGATATTCTATTAATTTTAATTTGATTTCTGAATGAGTTTTCAGTGACAATTAGGATTATTTTGCAGAGTCAAGACAATGATGCATTTTTGGCTTGGTTGATCTAGCATTTTTTCTAGTCTTGGTATTTTCTTTGATAACATCAGTTGTCTTTGTGTGATGTAAAATTCCACCATAGACTTCTAATTCTAACTTTGGTCCTTAGCCTCATAGGGGTTTGTAAAGAAATATTTTTTTGTAATTTGGAATTGAAATCAATAAAACCATCTGTTGATTTTGGTCTCACTTTGGATCGTATTATATAATGATATTTCAGATTTGGTTTCTTTAAATTGTCTACTTTAATTTTTTTATAATCAAATTCAAATACTTTTCTATTTTCTTTTATTGAAGCATATAACTATAAAATAGCATTAGACCCAAGTACTTATTACTTGAGGGTTGATTGATATTTTTTATTAGGCTATAAACATAGGGTGATAATCCTGCATATCTCACCTTAGCCTTGTGAGATTCAAAAATGTTGGTATAAGGACTTCCCATTCCTTTTCATCAAGGTTTATTTGGTGAGCATACTTGGGAGTAATTGTTTACTCTCTACTCTTATTATTTTGTATACTTTGTATTGTTTTAAATTACTTTGCCTACCCAGAAACAACCTGGTTTTATATTTCCTGATCAAACCAATATTGCTTCTTGTCATTTTGACTCTATTCTTGAAACTTCCTACAACCGAGAATAACTCGAGCGTTCTTGGGAAGCCATTGCTAGAGACATTGAAATTCAAGACCAAAGAGAATCCCTTCATAGGTGCGCTCAAAATATACATCCTTGGTGATTTTATTGTCTTATGTCCACCCATTCACGTCATTCTATATGTCAAAGAGTTCAATCACCTGAATTCAATCCTCTCCTAGAAATAGGAAGGGAAAAACAAATTGTTGACAATCTCCAGGCCATGCTTAGAAGATCTTTGTCATATTCTTCTTCAAAAATAACTGGTATTTTTGTCTATTTCCCTCCTTGAAAGCCTACAATGACTTCATCCGCTGGTGGTGGTGGAATTTATAGTGGTGCTACATCATCACAAGATTCAACATCTTCCTTTATAGGAAGTATGTACAACCATTATAAGCATGTTGTTTCCACTGCAAATCTAACCAAATCTATTAAAAAAAAATGTTTATTCAAATTTGAGGAAGATATAGAAGATACCCCATGGCATGTGTCATCGCCTCTTAATTTAGCTCCATCCACACCTCCCTTTCCTAAATTTAAATACCATTTGCCCAAATTTTCTAGAAATGGCACTATATCGATCAATGAACACATCATTGCCTTTTCAAATGCTTTTCATAGTATAGAGGCAAATGATAATGATATTTGTATGCACTTATTTATTAATTCTTTAGATGGAAAAGCTACAACTAAATTTTTTGAATTACCTATGTTGGCCCTTGACCAAGTTTTGAGGATCCTTGGTCATGTTTGACCTATTTTGGGGACTTCGACGGGCTGTCGAAGGCGGAGTGCAAATCGAAGCAGAAATCGCGAGATCTCGACCCCTTTTTAGGTATTTTTGGGTTTTGGACTTATGTAACAGGTATGGGGATGTTGGTCCATGGGTTTACCCATGTTTAGGCCCTCTTTGTAATGTATAAATAGAAGTCTAGGCGATGTAAGAGAGGGGGGGGGGAATAAGAGGTTTTTGGTGATATGCTAAGTGCAAGCAATAATTGTAAATGCTTTGTGCATGCTGTGTGAGATTTGCAAAGCTAAGTGCAAGTGATTGTAAGAGACTATGATGAGGCTTTGTGTTGTAAATCAAGGAAGGAGGATCTATCGAAGTGCATGCAGATCTCCTATCCTCTGTGGAGTAAGATATCATGGCTCTGTGCATGTAGAAGATTGACAGAAAGAAATAAAGAATAAGAGTCGGTGGACGTAGCCCTAGGGTGGGGGTGAACCATGTATATCCTGTGTTGTGGTTGATTTGTGATTTATGGTTGTTCTCTTTTTTATGTGATTAAATGCTTAGTGCACTTTTATATGCTTAGAAGAATCTAACATGATAGCTTAGTGCTGAATAATGTGAATGAATGCTAGATCTAATCTATGTTGATGTTTTTAGTGCTTGAATCTATTAGATCTATGTGAATACTGTGTTGATCTGTTATCAGGGTTTAGTTGTGTTGTAAACTAAGACTAAGTATTAATGAACTATAACTCCTAAGTGCTTTGTTAAGGTGTTACAATCACAGATCTGTGTCCCAGCTAAGGTTGCAGAGATCTGAGTCCTGCAACCACCCCTTCCTCTACCTCGGGTGAGACTTCATCTGCTTTGCAGGTGTGGTCGAAAGGGCCAGTAGTTAGGGTTTTGTTGGTGCATTGTTGTAAGTGTTGAACCCTGGGTCTGCCCCTATGCCAACAAATGGTTTTTTTGTCGGGATCTTAAATATTTGTTCTCTAATAAAGGTAAGAACAGTGAAAATTTTTGATTGAAAAGGTAAGATAAGTGGAAATTTATGTTTCAAAAGTATGGATCTAGGTATGTTTGAAAAATTTTGTCCTAGCTTGAAAAGTAGGGCACAACTAGAAGAAATAAGATTTGATATGCGTAGATATGATAGAAATAATGAAAGGTATGTTATTCCTATGCATAGAAAGAATGGTTGGACTAACAAATGGATGCAATATCCTAGAAAGAAATTTTTGCAAGCTAGCTACTATGAACCTAGTGCGCAGTACAGGAAAGGTTGGAGATCATTTCAAAGAAAGAGAGGATTAACTCTTTGTTACAGTTGCATATGACTGAGACATCTTGCTAAGGAATGCCCTGGTAGAATACCTAGTTGTTTTTGTTGTAAAGTTATGGATCATGAAGTTTTAGATTGCCCTAGAATTATTGTTAAGCTTGATAGAATGAATATGAGACAAGAAAACCCTGAGGAAGGTCAAGAAACTGAGACCATGGCAGAACCCCAGAAAGAATCAGACAATGTATTACTACAAATGAAAGAAACCCTAAATGATCACAGAAATATCAACTTATCAGAGATCTTCCAAGAAAAAGAATGCATAGAAGAAAGAATAGGAGACTTCGACATTGACTATGTTCTGGATGAAGAAACACATTGTTGTTGGGGAAAAACACCCTACGGACTAGTAAATAGAGTTCATACTTTGCATGAAGATATGACCGAATAGAAATTACTTTCTACCTTCATCCCTAGATTTAAATCTCATTTTCTTAGTAAATGCATGGAAAGATCAACCTACCTCGTTATCGGCGTTTGATGTCGATCCTCGTTGTGCTTGATTACTTGTTCACAATACTCCTTCCAAAGCTGACCTGCATTCAAGATGAGAAACAACTATGCATGCATACTACTTATATACTAACGGGTTAGAAATCAAACGTATACTGATCAAACTATAAACATTTCATGAATTGGGACGGGAAAAGCATTTTCTTTATTACTTTGAATGAGTCAACTTACAAAAGTTGAGACCGGCCACCGCTCCTTGAACCTGATCCTGGGCTCCTCTTCTTTTTTCCTTCGACTGCTTTGATTTGAATCTCCTTTGGCATAAGGAAAGGCTAAAGGGTTGGGACAATGGGAATACATAAATGGGCAGAGTTTCTTTGCTATATTTTTCCTCTTCCAAATGGTACCCCTACCCCTTATTTTATAGGCTAGAAGGAGCTAGGTATTTCGACGAACCCTCGGCCATGCATGGTCGGGAGTTTCAGTTAACTCACCCATAGATTTTTTTTTCCGTCGGCAACTTTCCTTTTTTCATGCTTTTCTCGGTCCATGCAGGTTGTTTTGGGTCAGCCAGTGTGTACACGCGTGCAGTAATGGATTAGGGCGCGTGGCCCTTTATTCAAGAGGATTTTCAAAGAGTTGTTCAGCAGTGTTTTGGAAAAGAAGGGATGTGAGTTGGCCTGATGCCAGGTAAGCATGTGTGGTTCAATTTAGGGTTATAACAGATTCCCCCTAATGTGTGAGGTCAGAAGAGAATCTGATGGCCGAAATACATTACTAATCTTTACTGATGTGCCGAACGATTGAGCCCAAGGATCAGGAACTGGGAGGTGTCATCTGCAAAAGAACAAATGTCTCACCGAGGTGGGAATACCCATGCTCAGAATAAAATAGAACCATGGCTACCAATCAAATACATTGTAGATCCATTTTGAATAACTATAAAGAGTAGCCACGAATAATACACAGTGGAGCTACATCTCGAAATCAGAAAGATATACATATAGAGTATCCATCTTCCAGAAGTTGATTCGGCCTAATGGCAGGAGATGAGATCTTCAGAGCTTGAGCAACAACTTCAAAATCTTAAAAACTTGGGTAGGAGTGTAATATGAGTGTACGACTGCACTACCCAGAGGTCTTCGACGGATTGTCGATCATGGACTTGAAAATCTTGATGATCACACTGAAGGCTTCAGTGATTTCGAACAAGGACTTGATTGGATGTTCAGGATGGTCGGGTATGCGAACAAGAGACATATTGCAGAGGGGCCAACTCAGGCTTAGTGAAAAACTTCCCTTGGACAATAGCACGACAAATGATGAGACTCAGGCAGCATGTATGTTAATCATAAGTCTACGAAGCAGGAGGCAACGCAAACTCTCCATATGTCTGGAAGGATAACCAAACAGTGGAGGACACAACTCTATATAGTGAGAAAAGCTTCCTAAGGTCATACTACATCCCATAGTCTGATGAACAAACGAACAGATGTGCTTTATCCAAGGGCGACTCATTATGCTGCCAATAAAGAAAATACTTTTCCCTTCCTCTTTTTGGGGTATATTTGATTTTTTTGTTCTTTTCAATAATTGTGGAAAAAGAATAAAGGAATATTACGTTACAATGGAGGAACGAGTAGTGCAAACATACAAGTTCAAGGCACAAGGACAAGACTGATGTTCTAGTAAAATGATACTCGGGAAAAATCCTCCGGTGGCCAAAGGTGTTAAGACGCAGAAGCAAACTATCACAAGGTCGGTGTATAAGGTATGCAAATGCAGTTAATAAAACACACAATGGTAATGTCCTTCAATGTAAGTTTAGTGAGCCCAGAGAAGGTAAGCTTGGTGGTTTTTCATATTTAGAGAGTCTGAAAAAAAATAAAAGGAGACTCCATTGGGGTATCTTTTTCGAAGATAGTCTAGTCGGTTCGAAAAAGGGTAAACTAGCACCGATTAGATGTCGATTCAAAACCATTTTAACGAGCGTGACAAGGACAAGATCACTCAGCCATTTTTTCATTTTTAAGGAGTCTAAAAAAAGCTTAACTATGGAATTTGTTAGGAAGATTCTTCTGGACCAATTTAACGAGTGTGAAAGAATAAGGTCACTCGACGATCTTTTCAATTTTAGGGAGTCTGAAAAGAGCTTAACTATGGACTCCGTGGGGGTTTCTTTTTCGTAAGTTTAGTCCCTCGGGCCCGAAAAAGGGATAAAATTATACCTGAGAGTACTCTTCTAAAGAATGGAAGTTCCATAGAGTATACCTTTGTTCGTACAGTTGACCATCTGGATCGAAAAAGGGGTAAACTACCGTCGGACAGACGTGACTTCAAATTTCATTTTAACGAGCGTGAAAGGCCACAAGATTGCTCGGCAATCTTTTCATGTTTAGAGGATCTGAAAAGGGATTAAAAGGAGACCCGTTAGTTTTTTGGGAGTCCTGAGGGTGAGATCAAGAGCGAAAAAGAATCATGCAAATGAGGCTCAAACTCATATTCAGAAAAGACTATAAGGACTCCCAAGCCTACAGTGTTTTAAAGACAACATGGACACCATAATGCAACCAGGACCTACCTAGGGCATCCATGTTCTGGTAAGCTCTACCGCCAAGTTGTGACACTTCTAAAGAAGATATGATGGTTCTGTGTCACAACCTGATGGGATCGATCCTATGGAAGAGGAAAAAGACAACGAGACACAAAATTTGGGGTAGTAACCTAACCTATATGCTCAAGTTGATTCTTGGAAAAAATTTCATGGATCATCAAAATTTTCTCAAAACTCAAAAAAAGTGTCCCAATACCCGATCAAATCCCTCCCATATAACTCCGGAATCACTCTAAATGACTTTTGGTATAAAGACACTAATAAGGGAGGCCAAAAATATGACAAAAAAAGGCCAAAACGTCTATAAATAGAAGTTGGCAGCTCATTATCACCATTGTTGATTTGAAAATTGACTCTGGAGCCAAAAGACCCCCTTTTCTAAAAACGGTGATTCTGGGAGCTACAGTGGATGAAACAAACTTCTGATTGGACCAAGTAAGTACAAACTCCCCTATCTAGCTATTCAATTCTTAAATTTTGCATTTGATTTCATTTTCCGGGTGGGCGTTGACTTTTAAAAGGTCGGCCCTAGGTCCACGCGGGTTGTCTCTGGACAGGCCGTGTGTACACTCGGGCAGAGTAAAACCTCCCTGCGTGTACACCCGACTGTCACTTAGACAGCACGCGTGGACCCCCCCCCTTTATAGATAAAAGAATAAAACATCTTACTAACCCTCCTAAACTTTGTTGTGTTGGCAAGATGTATGTCCAGTGGAGGGAAAGGGAGCATGAAGCAATTAGTGAGTTGGTCATGGGAGATCCGAATGTCGTGGTCATGTTAATGCAATGTGGTTTACTTAAGTTCTTCCTGTGTCCATTTATGCGAGCACAACCAAGGCTACTGAATGCCTTGATTGACTACTGGCACCCTAATGCAGAGGCCTTCATGCTAGAGGGGCAATCACTGGTGCCCACCACCAAGGATATCTACTTTTTGACTGGCCTCTCAAGGAGAGGGGAACTAGTCAATTTCAGGACGTTTCCTGTGGGGCCGCATAACATAGCGGAACTAATAGCCGAGCATTGTGAGGCTGGGACAAACCATGTGAGATCCCAGGTGCCCATAAGTAAGATTACTAACCTATCGCTGCAAGCGTTATTATTGCTTATTGGGCGGATTACCAGTTTAGTGGCCTTGCATCAGACATCTCGCACATAGATGAACTGTGCTATCCTGAGATACCCGTGCCTCCTGGTGAGGAGTGAGGGGAGATGGGTAAGTCTCCACCTTTGTAGTTTTTTTGTTTGTATATGTAATTTTTATGTCATTTTGTTATATATATCAATTTTTTTTTATGCCAGATTATTTGACGGGTATACGTTTGTTGCATGCAGATGTGGGACCCATGCGACCTACCGATTATGGATAGAATARGCATCGTCCTCGGCCAGAAGCCACAGCTGCCGCCGGGGGACTAGCAGTAGAAAGGAACCTCCCAGTCGGGAAGGCTGAGAGGGTCCTTAGACGAGTTGAGTGGAACTTCACTGCACTCACTCGCATAGTTTCGATCGCAGAGATAGAGGACATGCCGCCATCCATGCAGCCTCATGTAGTGGGGGCACCTCAGACATGGGTCCGATTGTTTAGGCATTTAGCCCATGCTGTGGACTATTATAACAGGGCCCATAGGCCCTGAACCTATTTAGACTTTCTACGTGCCATGATCACTACTTGTATATATTTTTTGAGGGCATAATCCCTGTGACTCGTTATTAGTCCCATTTTTTAGGTGCTTGCATCCATCTATGTACTCTAGTTATTTTATGATGTTATATATGGTTTTTTTGATCTTTTGTGTCTTATGGATCTCGTGTGAAAAAATGTATTTACATGCTTATGTCAATGTTCTTTCATATGTGTGCAAGATTCCAATCTAAAATTTGATTAGCTAGAGTATCTGTAATTTGGTTTAATCTCCTAGGAACATGAAAATATGTAATATAATCAAAGTTTCATTCTAAGAGACGTACCCTAAGGAATCGTCGGTGTAAAGTTGGATCATGAACCCGGTATACTCTGTTTAGTTGTGACATAACCACTTGAGTGTCGAGATAGACCCGGAAATGAGAGATACCCAATGACAAGGCATCACGAAGAAACTCAATAACTGCCCTATACTCGACGACATTATTTGTGGTGTCACCTAAGCATATACCTTCGAAAGATAAAAACTGGCCTTGAGGTGTAAATATTACCCAAGTTGCGGAGGCAAGCCTCCAAATGTGCCGACTAGCACCATCTGCATACCCAACGAACACCTCAGAATCACTTGACATCTGCCATATTGACGAAATATAACATCAATGACACGTCCATAACACTTGAAAGAAACTAAAAAATAATAGTACAAAGACTATACATATGTTACAAAAAGTTACCCACAGTGACCTGCCTATGAGTAATACTTCTTGAGGTAGAGCCCATTTCTAGGCTCCGCCAAAGCATTCCCTTCAAAAATCAACCAAATGATAAGCTCCATTTTTTAATACCTCTTTTATGATGAAGGGTCCGAACCACATAGGTTTGAATTTTCCTGCCCCTAGGGGGTCCTTATCTTGGTCATAGACCAGGACAAGTTCGCCTTTAGAGAAAATCCGAGGATGAGCAGACCTATCATACTGACACCTGACCTTATGTTTGTGAGCCATGTTGGCCAGGGCCGCATCATGACGCTGCTCATCAAGCTGGTCAAGGTGTACTAACCCTTCCTCAAGTGGAGAAGTGTCTGGCAATAATTGTACTACCAATTTTAGAGATGGGATCTGACATTCAATGGGAAAGACTACCTCCAGCCCGTAAATGAGTTGAAAAGGTGAGAAACCGGTTGCAGTCTTAAGAGATGTTCGGTAAGCCCATAATACTGAGTATAACATCAAATGCCAATTTGACTTGGCTGAGTTGATAGTTCGTTGTAGAATAGTTTTAAGAGTTTTGTTTACAGCTTCCACCCTCCCATTAGCTTGGGGGTAGTAGGGTGATGAATGCTCTTGCCGTAAGCCAAGCTTTGATGTTAATTTGGTCATCATTTGGTTCTGAAAGTGACTGCCATGGTCAGTAACAATCTCTCTCGGGACGCCGAACCTTGCTATGATCTGGTTGAATAAAAAGAGAGCTGCAATCTCTCCATAATCTTTAAACGTTGGCATATCTTCGACCCACTTAGTGAATTAGTCTACAACTACAATGATATAGCGGTGCCCCCTTGTTGACAGGGGGTTGCAAGTAGTGTAATCAATCCCCCACTTGGTGAAGGGACCAACTATGATGACAGGAAACATAGGAGCGAGATGTACCCTCATCTTCTGAGAGAAGACTTGGCATGGATGGCACTTCTTAACCGATTCTATACAATCTTTGATAAGTGTCAACCAGAAGTAACCTGCTCGTAGAATCTTTTGGGTTGTTTCCAACCCAGAAAAATGACCACCACAAGCTCCGGTATGGAAATCGTTGAGCATGATGACTGCCTCCTCATGTGTGAGACATTGACGTAAGATGCAATCTACACCTCTCTGATACAACATATCATTGAGTATGAGATCATTCTTAGCCTGATGGTGTATACGTCGATGCTCATCACAAGAAGCAGAAGTGGGGTACTTCAAAGTCTGGAGATAGCTAAGTATATCTCCGTACCAGGGATCTGAAGATGTGATCAAAAACATATCTCCCCGGATAGGCAATTCTTTAGGCACAACGTCACCTGACTCAACCGGAAGTTCTGAAATAAGCTCTGCAAAGACCAATGACTTTTTGGACTTTGTTGAAACGAAGTCTAAGTCAAGTTCTTGGAGCATGACTATCCATCTACTGATTTTTCCGCCTATAACTCATCATGTCAACATGTACTGGAATGGATTCACGACAGCAATGACGGTGGTCTTGCGAAACAGAACATAATGATGGAACCATTGAACGGCATGAACTGTTGCCAACACAAGTTTTTCGATATGACAATAATTGAGTTCCGGTCCTACGAGACTTTGGCTTAGGTAATAGATCACGTATTCTGAGAACAAATCATCTTCTTGAACTAAAACCATGCCAATGGTTGACTCTGCGGAAGCTAGATATAATAAGAAATCTTTGTTATAGTTAGGTGGTCGTAGTAGAGGTGCAGTTGTGAGGGCGTGTTTTAATGCGTCGAAAGAGTGTTGAGCAGCTTCGTCCCAGTAAAAAGGAACGTCTTTCTTCAGTAGGCACATAAAGCCCTTGGTGATTTTGGCATAGCTGGCAATGAAGCGTCGTAAAAAGTTCATCTTGCCTTGTAGACTCTGAAGTTAAAGAATTGTGCATGGGGGGGGAAACTAGATTATTGCCTCCACCTTGAGAGGATCGACCATGGTCCCTATTGTTGATACGATGAAACCTAACAAACATCCTGACGTTACGCAGAAGCTGCACTTGTTTGGATTCAAGCGAATCTGAAAGTAGCGACAGCGTTCGAAGATAAGTCTAAGGTGTGTGGGATGATCCATTCTTTTGCAAGATCGTGATGCTAAATCATCTAGATAGGCCTCGACTATATGCTTGAGATCGTGAAAGGAAAAATACATGGCCCGCTAGAATGTGGCTCCAGCATTTTTAAGACAAAAAGGCATCTTACGATATGTGAATGCACCCCACGGACAAATGAATGTCATTTTGTGTTGGTCTCTGGGTTTGATTTGGATTTGATTGTATCCCGAAAAACTAGACATGAAAGAAAAGGCTTCACAACCAACACATTCATCAATGATCTGGTCGATGAACGGTGTTGGAAAATTATCTTTGGGACATGCCTTGTTCAAATCACGGAAATCGGTACATACACGAATCGTGCCTTGTTTTTTATTGACCGGCACAGGATTTGACACCCATTGAGTCAAATGGATAGGATAGATAAAACCTGCCTTTAGCAATTTCTCAACCTCGATCTTGATGGTTGCTGCTTTCTTGGGATTAACTGGATGAATCTTTTGTCGAACGGGCTTGGCATCAGGATATGTTGTGATTTCATGTTCAACTATTTTTGGATCGATACCTGGCATTTCCTCATAAGACCAGGCAAAAACGTCACGAAATTCTTTGAAAAGATCCATGTAGATTTGAATCTCTGCGGGGGATAAATCTGCTCCGATGAAGACGTTCTCCACGATGCCAGGGTTTTGGGAGATGTTGATTGGTATAGTTTCAGCGATAGTTTCCATATTGCCCTCAGCATAAATTTCATGTGTAGCTAAGAGATTAATAGGACAGGACCGATCTCCCGTCATGGTCACAGTGAATTCTCCTACTTCGATTCGGCTTAACTCTGGGAGAAAATATGATCTGTGATGAAGATCTTCCCAAGATTTGTCTGTACTAGTCATTGCTTCGATTACGGCTTCATCAGAAGGCAATACTAAGTCTAATGAATCGACGTTAGCGAGAGAACCATGATCCCAAATAGGCTCTAGAAGTGGATCTAACTCTTGTGCAGGAGTCGGATCAGTGTTAGCTGAAGCTTTTTGGACTAAAGAGTACGCTACTTCAGTGGAAAACAAGGGCATGGACATGCCTGAGTGCCCTGTCTCATCCATCGTGGCTGATGGGGAAGGAAGAATCCATGGATCCTCGAAGTAAGTCATGCGAAACGATAAAATTTGAAAAATCTCAACCTTATGGTGATTAGATATAAATTTGATATCGTCGTGAGGAGGTGGGTAATAAAAGGTACCTATCAAGGATGGGCACAAACCAACTCCTACGTTGATGACACTTGGTTGAGGATTATCAATCATCAGGATCGTGGATGCCCCCAAAGCTGGGTCAGGTCTGGAGAAAGACAATTGATCAATGGTCACTATTCGGCCCTCGTGTGGAAACAACAAGACCCGAAAAATTGTAGCAACCATAGCTTGCATAGCATAAGTCCAACTCCATCCTAACAAGAGGTTATAGTCGATGGGAGCATCGACTACCTCTACTTCGACACACATGGTTTTCCCTCCTAACTGCACGGGGAAAGAAGGAACGATGCCATGTGGTCAGAACGAATGACCGTTGAAAGCAGTGAGGAGAGTAGGTGATGGAGACAAAACGGGATGGCCAATGGCCTTCCAATATGCCAATGACATAACGCATGTCGAGGCACCATCGTCGACCACCGTGCGGAAGATATTCCGTGTAAAAGTTTTTGTGGGGTAAGCCACTACTATCTGAAACACTACGTGGTAAGGTAGACGAGGCTTTAAGTCAGTTGTATCTAACATGATGGTACCCGTATTACAAGTCTCGGTAGATCCCAAAGCGATTAATAAGACTTTTCTCTAAGAAGGGAAACTTTGGAGGACCTCCAAAGAAGACATCACACAAGGGGTTTGTGATAAATCCTCCACCACAGAGTAGTTCTGGGTGGCCCTTGCATTTGGGTTATGAGAATCTTTTTTAAATGCACCTTTTGGAATACATTTCATTGTTTCTCCCAATGTCTTCTCAATCTGTAGAGGAAGAGATGGGAGGTCAGCTTCTTTACCCTTCTCAGAAGCACTTGGTTTACTATAATCATGCGCTCTAGTCAATATGAAAGCATCATCCCTAACCATATAAACATTCATGGATGAGCGGTTGTTCGGAGGCGGGTAGGTTTCTTGGCTGCCCCCTTCTGTGTTTGCATAGGCTTGAGTTAGATTTTTCCCATGTTGAAATGGGTTCGTCAACACCGCCTGTTGTTGTTGCGTGACAAATTTGTGGGCCTTTGCAAGTCGAGGACATAGATGGGTCAGGTGGTCCTCCGCGCACAAGTTGCATGGATACCTTGCCTTCCATTTTTCATTGTTGTCCCCGCCATCATTATAGTTGAGTTTTTTATCCCCCTTACCCTTCTTTTGTTGTTTTTTCTTCCCTTCAAGTTGCTAGGTGGCCTTTGGGTTAGTCGACTGCACAATGTGTACTTCCAACGTTTTGGTAGGGGGAGCAGCGAAAGCAGTAATTTGGCTAGCCACTGTGTGTTGTATGGATAACTACTACAACTGCTTTGTCAATTGCTCAGCGGGCTTGGTTTGTGTTGAACTAACAATACCATCGGCATGTGGTCCAGCTCTCTGTCTAGTTTTATCCAGTATTGAATGTGGCGCATCTGGAAAGATGTTGTATAATAAACCGGACTAAGAATAGATGAGCTCAAACTGTTGAGCCCTCATGATGGTGTCTTCTTCAAAGAAAACTCCTAACATCGCAACATCTTTGGATAATTGTGGGACCAAAGACTTAAGGAACCACTCAAGCAGGAATGTTGGTGGAACTGGTACCTTGATTAGACTCTTTTGGTGTCTCCATTCTCGAATGTGATCAGAGATATGGTCCGTTGTTGTCTGTTTGAAATTAGCAAGCAGCTATGTGCCAGCATCGTATCTCACAGGTAATTGGAAATGGTTAAGAAAAGCCATCACCAGTTCGCCAAAAGAAGAGTATCTTGAGCGATCAAGCTCAATGTACCATTTCACGGCACTCCCAATGAGAGTACGTTGAAACAATCGCAATTGTACAGAGTCATCTTTCAATGAGTTAGATGAGCACCAAATATGAAAGGTAGTCACATGATCTCTTGGATCTTCATTGGACTTGACTTCGAACTTTGGAATGTCTGAAGGCAAATTCGTTGGCATAGGAGGCAAACGCGGATCGTGACAAATAGGGTCATTCTACAACCTTGTTAAATCTGGCAAGTGTAAAGTCACCAGGAATGGTAGTTTGGGTTGTTGTTGATAACCGGGGAAAAAGGGACCTGGAGTTTGACTGGCACCAGGTTGCCACGAAAAGTTTGGTTGCTGGCCCAAATTCTAATAGAAACCATGGCCCTGGCCAGCATAAGGATTTTGCATATGTGGAGACATCATCGACTGATTTCCCAAATAGGACATAGATTGTTGTGCATGCATTGTATTCGAAGGACTTTGGGAAGGATTACCCCATGTCCCTACCGTGGGGATAGGCATAGTAGTTTTTCTGGGGTTCCATTAATTGTGGAAAGAATTACCCTAGATCGACATTCTGGAGGAGGGAACGGATCCTTGCCCTGAATTCCAAGGTCCTGCTAGGTTTTCCCCCTGTGCAGGAATAGTACCCTGCATAGGAGTAGATTGTCCAAAAATGGGGTTGCCCCCAGTCGGGAAAGTGGTTGACGATAAGGTGTTGTTACCAAACGTTATGTTCCAAGAAAATGGTGTCGAACCTACCGGCATACTATGCGAAGTTTGTCCTTGAGTCCCCGCTCCAAATAAACTATTGTGTGTAGGTTACCCGGCGGATTGCTGATGCGAGCCACCGAGTGAAGGGGACGAAGGAGGAATATGACCTCCTCCGTAAGGAAAAGCATTAAAAGGGACAGGAGTGCGCCCCATGTGACCTTGCAAAGGATCATTACAGCTCCCTGCCCCCAGACCCAAAGTCTGTAAAATGGAGTAGGAAAGTACAGGACTTGTACTCGAACTAGGCATACCATATGAGAACGGAGGGCCTGTCGCACTAGGTGTGAAAGGGGTTGTGGCCGCCGCCAAAGACAGGTTCAGACCACTATGCGAAGTAGTTTCGGTTGAGACCATGGTGTCTTGGATCGATGACGGTAGGTTAGGAGATGACATCTCTCCTGTGGTGACAACCATGGTGGGAATTGAAGAATTCCCAGAAGGAGTAACAGCATTTGTTTCCATAGCTATGTGCGACACTATCTGGCGCTCGTGAAATTGAATTGGCACAATAAAAGGTGCCAAGAAATCAATGGTTGGGGTTTCAATCGAGCCAAGAGCGGTTGCTTCAAGGTCCAAAATGGTCGATTCCTTTGGGGGTTGTTCGGGCACAATGGTTTGTAACCCGGTCGCTTCAAAAGACCCTTGTTGGTCTAGCTTCCGCCTTAATGGTGGCGGGGGTGGCTCCAGTGTAACCGGGGGCAGGCCAAGAAGCCTTCGTGACCGGTGGAGCTCAGGATCCTCCACTGTGTGAGAAGATCCAAGACACTCTAAGGTAGTCTAAACGCTCAAAATTAACACCCACTACAAAATAATCTCTAGAAGATAAGACAAGCCAAACACTAAATTAATTGGAAGAACAGTTACAAAAGCCAACACTAGAGCAACTTACTGGTGTAAGTGAAACTCGAACACGGAAGCACCCTCTAGGTATACTCTGCAAAGTGTGGCCCGATGTCAGTCCTAGGTACCGCGGTATACCCCCGCAGTCACCTCTGTATGTCCCTAACAAAGATTGGCAACTAGGTTACCAACACGCGAACAATCACCAGGCGGGTACAGTCGAAAGTTGGGTAGACCACAATGAGTAGGGTATCGAGCCCGAAACCTGTCAAGGGTATTGAGAGAAAATGTTCTGGAAGACAACTGAGGACCTCGAATGTATTTGAGACCCACGAAGCGAATGTATTTGAGACCCACGAAGCCCCGTGGTAAATGAAAACAATGGAATCCCAAAACAATCCCTCTATATGTGTTCTCCACTATGATTGGTCTGGCTTTAGAGGGGTTATCTCCGCTACCTTTCCGCACGCGACCTCGTGTTTATCCCCTGTGTTAGAGGGGGGTCCCGGATAACTTCCACGAAACTGGACTTAGACACTCCCTATCTTAG
The DNA here is from genome assembly GCA_009831015.1 of Picea engelmannii. NCBI lineage: Eukaryota > Viridiplantae > Streptophyta > Pinopsida > Pinales > Pinaceae > Picea > Picea engelmannii. Next base: position 62,080 of record ML822094.1, on the reverse strand, counting down.
ACTCCAATGTTTGATTTTAAATGGCCTTGAAGAGTCTCATCTCCAACCTAATCCAAGGCCCTAGTCCTGAACTAGTTTGTGAACCCTACGAACATAAAAGTCTAGTAGATTTTAAATTTAGCATTACTTTTATGGCTTTGTCTTACATCAAGGGGTATGAGGGTGAAACTGATGATGTGTAAAAGATGAAAGAAAAAAGGAATAAAAAAGATGGAAACAAAACTTTTACTGAATGCAAAATTTCAACATCTTTTCAAAAGAAAGATTTTTTAACTTTTCTAAGATTTTGGACAACAAACTCAAAGGAATTTCACTTGACTATGAGCTATTTATGATCTAAGTAAACTACAAAAACTTATGAAATAAAATACTTTTCCCTGGCTTAATAATGCAGAAACACACTTTTCAACCAAACAAGAAAATGAAAATAATTTTTTTTTATTTAAATGTTAGTAAAGCAAGAAAGGAAAAATACCGACAAGCAAAAACCAAGAAAAACAATTCTGGCCTAATCGCAGATCGCAAAGAATCAGATTTAAAAAAACACACAATAGCAATTGTAAAAACAATGACTCTCACACTTTTCTAAAAACCGGAAAATTTTTTATTTTTCTGACAATGTTTTAAATGAGAAAAAGCAAGCTAAGGGTAAAATTAATCCTAAGCTACTGACTATTCAAACAGAGACTCAAACACCTGAGAGGAATAATTCTTATCAAGGGAAAGGATGATTGTCTTACCCTTAACAAAAAGTATCATGTACAAGCACATGGCTGTTACTCAAACAACACGCATGCGAACGCGCGTTAATCAGAGACAGAGGGCGTGTACACGCGGGATGACCTTGTACAGGCCATGTGCATATCTAATATCTAAGAAAAAATGAAAACAGACAGACCAAACCAGGAAGAGACCACTGATATTGATAACCAGGATCCCTTGAAGGCTTGGATACTCTTTCTAACAGAAAAACAAATAATGCAAGGAAAAAATAATAAGGCAAAAACAATCTGAGATAGGACTATTAGCAAACAAGACTTAGACAGAATTCCAGAAAACCCCCTGAGAATGTGTGATTCTGACAAGGAAGAGGATGACTGCCTCTGAGGTTCTCTGAACTCTACACGCTACTGCTACCTCTACAACTAGCGTTCACATGTGGGTTGTAAGAGGATAGGGCATGGGTACACGCGTGTAGACCTTGTGCAGGTCGCGTGTACCTCTGTGGGTCCCGAAAAACACAGTCAAGAAAAAGTCAGGGAAAGCTGGTATGGAAAACCAGACTCCCTGCTAGCTCAGACCTTACAGAAACGAAAAGAAAAGACAGGAAAGAAAAACTAGTCTTTAAACTACCCAAAAACTAAATAAAATTTCAGGAACCCTAGAGATTCTCCCCAGTATGGTCGCCAATTCTGTTGTTGGGGAAAAACACCCTATAGACTAGCAAATAGAGTTCAGACTTTGCATGAAGATATGACTGAATAGAAATTACTTTCTACCTTCATCCCTAGATTTAAATCCCCTTTTCTTAGTAAATGCATGGAAAGATCAACCTACCTCGTTACCGGCATTTGATGTCGATCCTCTGTTGTGCTTGATTACTTGTTCGCAATACTCCTTCCAAAGATGACCTGCATTCAAGATAAGCAACAACTATGCATGCATACTACTTATATACTAACGGGTTAGAAATCAAACGTATACTGATCAAACTATAAACAGTTCATGAATTGGGATGGGAAAATCATTTTCTTTATTACTTTGAATGAGTCAACTTACAAAAGTTGAGACCGGCCACCACTCCTTGAACCTGATCCTAGGCTCCTCTTCTTCTGTCCTTCAACTGCTTTGCTTTGAATCTCCTTTGGCATAAGGAAAGGCTAAAGGGTTGGGACAATGGGAATACATAAATGGGTAGAGTTTCTTTGCTATATTTTTCCTCTTCCAAATGGTACCCCTACCCCTTCTTTTATAGGCTAGAAGGAGCTAGGTGTTTGGATGAACCCTCGGCCATGCATGGTCGGGAGTTTCAGTTAAATCACCCATATCTTTTTGTTCCATCGGCAACTTTCCTTTTTTCATGCTTTTTTCGGTCCACGCGGGCTGTTTTGGGTCAGCCAGCATGTACACGCGTGCAGTAATGGATTAAGGCACGTGGGCCTTTATTCAAGAGGATTTTCAAAGATTTGTTTATCAATGTTTTGGCAAAGAAGGGATGTGAGTTGGCCTAATGCCAGGTAAGCATGTGTGGTGCAATTTAGGTTTATAACACACACGTAAGTATCATGATAGAAAGAACTTGGGAAACTTTAGGAAAGTCTGCTATGATTCTTTCATTGGGAGGAATAGGATTATTTAGAGGAAAGTTGATAACCCTGTGTGGAAGACTCACCCAGATATCTATGAGTGCTCATGGAACCTCAACAGAGGAAGATTTTGAGATTGTTAAATTTATTGAGAACAACACCCCATTTGCTATATTACTAGGAAAACCTTAGATTGAAACGGATCAGGCTAGAAGGAAAGAAGAAGAATTCTTAGAGCACAAGAAGCAAGAATTAAAAAATTTCATGACTAGGAGGATAGCACACTTGATTGAAGAACAGGAGAATAGATCGAAGCTACTTAAAACTAGAAACTTGGATGTCAAAGTTGAAAGAACACACGCAAACTCATAGACGAGTAGAACACCTACCCCAGATAGAGAAGATGTATTGCTCTCTGACCCTATGAAAGAATATCAACAGCGCAAAGTTACTAGGTCAAAAGGAGATAAGAATCAGAATGGAAAGAAGATAACCAAGACGAAGACTACAGAGAAGAAGGCTAAGAAGCTCAGTAAGAAGAGAGCAAAGATAGAAAGGTTACAGAAGGTTCCAGAGGGGACTTCGCAAAAGGAAGGTTTGCAATACTGGAACTTTGTCGAGATATCAGAACAGTGCAACATGGCAAAGAAATATAGTCGTTGAAAGCATAATAACCATTATCTTGATGCCTCGAACAGTTAGAACAACATTTATGGCCAAAAATCTCGCCATCAAACCATTGGGACCATGCCGCAATGGACAGAACCACGTTTATGAAGGCCTCTCATCCATTGGATAGACCTATTACACCGCTATCTACTTATTGCATTGATTGTTGCACCAAAAACACTTTTGCAAATTATATCCTAGACAACTCATTGCTACCGCACTGTGTTTAGTAAGATCGACACCAGTTCTATTACTTTGAGCACTCATTCATCCATCTGAGTTATCCGATCTAAGCGTGCATGTCAGATGAGCTCAGTGCCGCAAAGAAAATTATCGAAGAAGTTTTGATCGACCTCATGGTTGAGAAAGTGATGTTCGTATGTATTCAAGCTTCCTTGACGAGAGGAGTGCAAGCCTCTTCGTCGACTACTCACGGATCCGGACCATCCCGACTGGCAACAGAGAAAAGAACTAGGAACTAAGATGAATTGGAAAACGCGAAGATAATCCCGACCATCTTACCCAACTACATCCTGCCTCTGTCCAGCGCAGTGATCCGTGATAGCATCCTAAGGGACTTTGATTACACCATGGTTACTGCGTACCTTCCGAAGGGGATATGTGCAATTAGAACGTAGTAGGATAAGATCACGACATTGAAGTTCAGTGACTTCAACCTAGGAGACTGCAAGAACCATAGTATGCTCACTCCTTACAAATACTTGACCAGAAAAAAGGGGAAGAACTCGAAAATAATCCCCCAGCCATGGACTATGAACCTCGCGCAGTCCACCCTCTTGAATGTAATGAAGATTCCACACTTTGGAATGCACCAGGAGGTTAACGTGTGTGTTAAGCTCCTTCTCTCGTGTTACCATGGAGGCTACCTATGGCTATACAGACGCATCACATTCGATCTGACGTTGATCCATAGGATCACTGGATTGAGCATGCAGGGACCCGACCTACAAGACTTCTACCCAGGGAAGGCTACAGATCGTGCATTGGAATAGAAGATCAAAGACACATATGGAGATGTAGAAAAGGGAACGTGAGGCTACAAGGTAGCTTCCATCCAAAATGGTGCAGTGCACCTGGACTACTAGCTGATCGCAGGAAAGCTCGTGAGAAAGAACAGACCTACACAGGTCACGGGATTCATTGTTGACCTCGCAGGGAAATGTGTAGAAGGAATCCAGATGAACTGGGCAAAGTACTTGGTCAACCAGCTGGAATTTGTAATATACCATATATAAAAATTATGCAGAACATAAATAAAATGCTAGAAATGGCAGAATAACAGCAATATAACCAGAACAATCACCACAATAACACTGAAATGATATAAGAATAACAACAGAAATAGCACTTTGATTCTGAAAGAAATGTTTATGGGCCTCTTCGAGGGGGCAACCTCGAGTTGAGAAGACATCTATTACAATAATATCCAAGCTAGGGTTCTCATACCCTCGACTCCTATTTATACTAAATATGTCTATCAAAAGAAGCATCTAGAGGAAGATCCTTCTAGAAGTGGAAGCTTCTATTAGGTTTTCTTACATTTGACTTATTCTATTTTATTGAAAGGCCTTATTAATATTGACTGTTATTACATCCGAATATATTGTTCTACCTATGTACGGGTTAGGACCTTAACATGTCCGCCCCCTTAAAAACAGCCTTGTCCTCAAGGCTTGAAATGTGGAAATTGTTGCAAAATGGTAGTTGGTTCCCAAGCGGCATCTACTGGAGTTGTATCTTTCCACTTGACTAACACTTCATTGATGGTTCTCTGACGTAGGCGATGCTCACGTTGGTCCAAAACTTCTTGTGGTTGTAGCCAAATGGATCCTTCTTCGACTAACTCGGGAAGGTTGGTTTGAATTTGGCACTTAGTTCCAATCACCTTCTTTAAGCATGAAACATGAAAAATAGGATGTAGCTTAGAATGATTGGGCAAAGCTAACTGATAGGCCACCTATCCCACATGCTTGAGAACGGTATAAGGACCATAAAATTTGGGTGCTAGATTCTAACAATGCTCGGCCTTTAGGGCATTTTTCTTGTAAGGTTGCAGTCAAAGAAACACCTAATCCCTTTGTACAAATTGACGTTCAGAACAACCTTGATATGCTTGTTGCTTCATACGATTTTGTGCCATGACCAAATTCTCTTTTAGGGTACAGAGAATAGCCTCTCGAACTGTAAGTATTTGGTCAACCGCCTGGACCTTCGAGACACCAGGTAAGTATGGGAGAACTGAAGGTGGATTTTGTCCATATACCACTTCAAAAGGAGTCATGCGTGTAGCTGTGTGGTATGAAGTGTTGTACCACCATTCAGCTAGGGTTAACCATTGAGCCCACTGATTTTTCTTTTCCAAGGAAAAACACCTCAAATATGTTTCCAAATACTTATTGACAACTTTCATTTTACCATCAATATGGGGATGATAAGTTGTGCTGAGATGCAACTGGGTGCCTTTTAGCTTGAATAGTTCTTGCCAAAAATTGCTGGTGAAAGTTGGGTCGCGATCAGAAACAATAGAATGTGGCATTCCATGAAGCTTGAAGACCTAATCCATGAAAAGTTGAGCCACCATGGATGTTGTAAATGGGTGTTGAAGAGCACATAAATGAGCATACCTGTAAAAGAGATCAACAACCACCATGATGACTGATATATTTCCCGATTTGGGTAAGCCTGTAATAAAATCCATAGAGATATCCCACCAAATAGCAGGTGGAATCAAAAGCGATTGTAGTGTTCCCAGAGATTTGACTGTTTTTCCCTTGTTGCATTGACACACATCACATTCAGCTACAAAATTATGAATGTCTTGTTTCATTCCATCCCAAAAAAAAGATCGTTTGACCCTACCTAGGTTTTGGTAAACACGGAGTGCCCAGCTGTGGGTGTAGCATGAAGCTCAGAAAGTACCGTGGATTTAAGTTTGGATTGTTTACTTAAATACAAATGGCCTTTGTATCGAAGCTCATCATGGATCCAAGAGTACCCTAGGGAAGCTGGAGCATTGGACTGCAATTGTTGGATCAACTGTGAACTTTTGGGATCATGTATCCATTCTTGGCGGATAGCTTGGAGCCAATCTGGTACAATGAAGGAAAGAAAAAAAACAGGATCTGTCATCTTCATATTTTCGGGAAAGTGTGTCTGCAACCACATTGTCTTTTCCTTTTTTGTAAATGATCTCATAATTATATCCAAAGATCTTGGTCACCCATTTTTGTTGCTCTGGGAAGGAAATGTGTTGTTCCAGAAAATACTTGAGGCTTTGATGGTCTTTCTTAATTTGGAAGCGTTGCCCCAATAGATAAGGGCACCACAGATCAACGACATGTAGAATAGACAACATTTCATTTTCATAGATTGATTTGCCCAGATTTTTTTCCTACAGTTGTTTGTTGGTAAAGGCCAAAGGCCGACCCTCTTGGATAAGGACAGCAACAATTCCTTTCCCTGAAGCATCACATTCTAAGAAAAAGGTCTTTGTTCAATCAGGAAGGCGAGGATTGTAGTGGTGCACATGGCCATCTTCAAGGTTTGAAAAGCTTGAGCAGCGGCTGGAGTCCAAGTGAAAGAGTTATTTTTTAAGAGTGCAGTGAGATGTGCTGCAATATTTCCATAATTCTTAACAAACTTGCGATAATAACCTGTTAAGCCCAGAAATCCACACAAGCTTTTGAGAGTCTTTGGGTGAGGCCAGTCTTGCATATCTTCAATCTTTTTAGGATCCACCCTGACGCCATCATTGCCAACCAGATGACCCAAGTACTTGACTTCTGAGACGCCAAAAGCACATTTAGACTGTTTCAGGAAAAGTTGGTGTTGAGAGAGTAGATGGAGAACTCGATCCACATGGGCAAGATGGTATGTCTAGGTTTTTCTATAGATGAGGATATCATCAAAGAAAACTAAGACAAAATGACGAAGAAAAGGATGGAAGACATTATTCATGAGGCTTTGGAAGGCGGAGGGGGCATTACACAAGCCAAAGGGCATGACCAAAAAATCATAGTGTCCCTCATGAGTTCTAAAGGCAGTCTTGGAAATGTCTGCCTCTTTCATACGTATCTGGTGGTAGCCAAAACAAAGATCAAGTTTAGTAAAGAATTGGGTGACACTCAATTCATCCAAGAGGTCATCAATGACATGAATGGGAAATTTGTCTTTAATGGTAAGTTTGTTGAGGGAACATAAGTCAGGACACGTTCGCCAAGAACCTTCTTTCTTCAGGACCATGACCACTGGAGAATAATAGGGGCTCATACTAGGGCGGATAACGCTTGTGTTAAGGAGTTCCTGGACCATTTTCTCAATTTCATTTTTTGGGGAAAAGGGGTGACGATACAGATGGATATTGGGAGGAAGGCTTTCCGGTACAAGGGGAATGGAATGATCATGAACACCACGGGAAGGAGGGAGTCCTTGGAGAGTGGAAAATACCACTTGATGTTTAGAAAGGATGGATTGGAGGTCTTGCGGCACCGAGGGTGTATTTGTTGCTTGTATGGCATGGAGTTTGGAAATAACACCAGAATGACCTTTTTTGAGCAGCTTTTCCATGCGATGGGAACTAATGATCTCAGGTGAACCAGCGGTGATTCCTTGTAACTTATATTGTTGGTCCTCCTGGTCGAATTGCATAGTTAATTCCTTAAAATCCATGAGAATGGGACCCAAAGTCCTTAGCCAGTCTGCACCCAACACAATGTCACAACCGCCCATGTCGATAGAAAACATATGATATTTTAGGTGGCAGTCACCAATTTGGAGACGCACATTTTCACAATGCCCTCCACATTTCATGGAGCCACCATTGGCAATCGTGATTTGGAAATAATTAACGGCATGGATGTAGCAATGAGTTTCTTGGGCAATGCGGCGATGAATAAAATTATGGGTGCTTCCACTATCAACCAAAATGATGACCTTCATATGCTTGATGTAACTGATGAGCTTGAGGGTTTGGGGAGTAGAGAAGCCAATGAGAGMATTTAGGGAAATGGTCGGTTCTATTTCAGGAGGTCCTTTGGGAGGGGTTATGTCAGTGGTTTCAGGTGACTCAGACACAAGGGGAGTTTCAACATCCTCTTCYGAAATATCCTCTGAGATGGCCATAAAAATATTTTGTTCCTTACACTTGTGGCCCAGGAAATATTTGTCATCACAATTATAACAAAGGCCTTTGAGTTGGCACTCATCCATTTCAGCCCTGGTCAATTTTTGGATCTTTAGTGGAGCGAAGGGAGTAGTGGGATTTACTGGTTTAGTGTGAGGGATAAAGGAGGGTTTCTGGTTTTGAGAAGATACAACCTGTTGTGATTCTTTATCTCTTTTAGTAGCCTATACCCAACTCTAAGGCTGAGCCATGAGGACATGGACCCGAATCTCATCCTTGAGGCCACTGATAAAACACTCTTGGAAAAAGGCATCTACATGCCCTCTGTCCGAAAAGCCAGTCGCTCAAAAGTAGTTATAAATTATTCCACTATTCCTGATTGTTTCAACTTTGTCAAACGACCCAAATGGTTGGTGTCAGTTTCAAAGTGTTCATAAATCTCTGCCACAAATTGTGTCCAAGCAATATACCCTTGACATGAATTTTTTCTCCATTGCCACCATTTCCAACGTTCTTGATCTAGATGGAGAACACCATACCGGAGTTTGGCCAAGTCATCTGTAATGTTGTATAAAGAGAAATAATGTTCCATTTGGGTTACCTAACCAGTGGGATCTAAGCCATCAAATTTGGTCACATCCACCCGTGGAAGGCGTAGGTCATGTTGAAAGTGATGGTGTTGAAAGTTAGAGGAATGTTCAGCTTTAGTATCTGAAGGCGGGTTAGATAAAGGGTTATTTGTAGGGATATGCATCTTGGTGCAAAGCATCAAAATGACAGATTCAAGCTTGGTAGTCAGGTCTTGTTTGATTTCCTCCATTGAGGATTGCATGGTTGTATTGATGGCGGCAACATTGGCATTGAGTTGTTTCACTTCTTGTTGGGTCTCGGTGAAATTAGATTTCAAGGTACTGAAGTAAGCTTCTAGATCTTGGCTGCGGATATGGGCCATGATGATGAGGAAACCGAAATGGGGTAGGTGGAGTCAAACATTTTTTTGAAAAATGATATGTATGAATGTGATAAGGGTGAAGAGATGAATCCAATAGAATAGGTCTCAAATAATGGTGCAAAAATTTCCGTACTTTTTTTTTTTTAACACTTGCGGAGTTATACTCCGGCCTGAAGAATACAGCAGTGATGAAATGCCCAAATGCTTAACCAGGAAGAAATGTGTAGTGATTTGGCAACCTGAACATAGTTTTGCGGCAATAGATCTTGTTTTTTTTAATGTTTTTTGTTTCTGTCCCCAAGGGTTAGGTATTCAAGGGTTCTATAGACAAGGGTTTTCCCTGTGCTATAGCTCTCTAATATATGTGTGGGGTCCAACAATAGTACTCGGACCAATATCTCAGGGCACTAACTAAGTAGGATAGACCGTATCCTTAGTCGTACTACCCAACTACCCAAGTACTAGAGAGTATCTTCCCGAGTGATGTTCTTAGTGGCACTATAGCAGTCAGGTGACCGATCAGTTTATCTAAAGAGGGCTTCAAGTAATCTAGGTCAATCCATACATAGGTGATGTTTGATGCGCTACCACTTGAAGGGGCATAAATGTGCGCTTAAGTGCCACTTGCACCACTATTACAAGGGTGGCCAACAAATGTGCGCTTAAGTGCCACTTGCACCACTATTACAAGGGTGGCCAACAGATGTGCGCTTAAGTACCACTTGTATTTCCTGCGTGTATGAATCCCTCAACCACGGGTTTATGTGTGTAACGACAGATCTTTGTGGCTTAAAGACGTCGGAATACGTCTCTACCCTGAAAAAACTTTAACCCACAATTTTTGTCGAGGAAAGTGCTCTGATACCACTTGTAATATACCAGATATAAAAAGTATGCAGAATAGAAATAAAATTCTAGAAATGGCAGAATAACAGCAATATAACCAGAACAATCACCACAATAGAACTGAAATGATATAAGATTAACAACAGAAATAGCACTTTGATTCTGAAAGAAATGTTCATGAACCTCTTCGAGGGGGAAACCTCCAGTCGAGTAGAGCTCTATTACAATAATATCCAAGCTAGGGTTCTCATACCCTCGACTCCTATTTATACTAAATATGTCTATTAAAAGAAGCATCTAGAGGAAGATCCTTCTAGAAGAAGAAGCTTCTATTAGGTCTTCTTACATTCGACTTATTCTATTTTATTGAAAGGCCTTATTAATATTGACCTTTATTACATCTGAATATATTGTTCTACCTATGTGTGGGTTAGGACCCTGACAGAATTAGACTACCGCGAAGTTCACTATCAGGGATATGAGTTCCACTTTAGTTGGCTCCTGATCCTCATCACATTTACCACTTGGGAGATGTCGGAAGGTGCGACCTTCCCAAACATTGAGTCGTTCGAGCGATAAAACCTCGAAGAGATAACCAAGGATAGATCGACACTTCATTTATATCACCGCATGCACAGATGACCATAAAGAAGAGCTTTAGTCATACTACAGCTCACAAAGGAGGACCTCGAAGAGATAACCAAGGACTGGTCTGCAGAGCTCCTCATCCCCATTGACCCCGCAGAAATGTCAGACCATGAACTAATCGGCAACCCTGAGACCACTCATGAATCAAAGGATACTCATGGACCCAGCAGAAGGAAGAAGACCGAAGAGGTGCAAAACTTGAGCAGTGCATCGAAAGAAATTGCTTCAGTATCACCTGGCCGACGGGGTGATGATGAAGTATATCAAGAATAGACCAACAAAAAAGATGATCAGTGGAAGTAGGGTGAAGTAACACCGCCTAGGGATCCTATTTATGATGCTGATCCCTTGAAGAAAAGGAAGGTTTCCCCCATGAAACCCACTTCCCGAAAGAAATCCAGATCCACCTTGACAAAGATGCAGACTATGTTCACTGTAGATGACTTTGAATTCATCATTGCATCTATAGCAGATTCCTCGCAGGACATCTTGCAAAAACATGAAGCCAAGCAAGAGGAGATGTATGATAGGATTGAAGTTGAACTCAGAGGGGTACAACAGGCCCTTTAATCCAACCGTGCAGTATCCACTGTGCCCCCTCCATCATAAGAACAAGAGTTGGGAGATGAGCCTGCCCAACTCCGCAAACTAGCTAATGTGACCGAAGGTCACCTTTGTCGAGCACAAGCTAAGAAAGACCAGGCCACAACGGCCCTGAAACAAGCCCAAGAAGAAATGGTAGAGCAACGTTGGTTCGCACAAAAGGAGAAGGACGATATTCAAGCCAAGTTTGAAGAAGAGAGGGCATAGGTCAAGCAAGAAAAAGAGAAGTTTCTCACAGAGCATATTGGAGTCAAAGAAGTAGTCGACAGAGCACTTCATTCTGTGATGGGCTTAGATCCAAGGGAAGAAGATCGAGTGGAGCATCAAGTAGCACAGCTTTCGGAAGCTATCTAGCAACTTCAACAAAGAATAGCAGACTTAGAGCTAGGAACAATGTCCAGCACTCTGCAGGATGTGAAGGATCAAAGAGAAGCAATTGCTCAAAGAGCACTTGAGAGAATCAAGGCCCTCACCATGGAATGTAAACAGCTAAGTGATCATAGTGTCCATACTTATGAGTGACTCACTGAGGATCATGAACTAAAGGCACTAGAGTCACGTCTCCAGGAGGCAAAGAAGCAAGCAGAAATAGTACAAGCGTAGTTGAAGCCCCTATCAGTCGTTGAGAGGATGAAGTGATGCCAAGAATAACACATTGCTCAACAATAGGTCCACACCATTCAGAGAAAATTCATGGAAGTGAATCAGATGCTCCAACCAACACATGATGAGGCTTTCCAACTATTCGCAGAGATTGAAGGCCGAGGAGCAGAATTGGAGCAAGTCGTCACTGCAGTTGAACAATGCTTAGAGGGAACTGTCAACGAAGCAGTTATCCATGATTTTTCCAAGAAGGAGGTCATGGTGCAGCAACAGGTCGAAGCAGCTCGAGTCAAGCTCGAGGATTTTGAAGAAAATCTACCCAGACCAGAGTGACTTGGGACGAGTCACAGGTGAGTGTTGGGGGCATGTTGGCCCTTGGCCAAGTTTTGAGGTTCCTTGGTCATGTTTGACCTATTTTTGGCACTTCGACAGGTTGTCGAAGGCGAAGTGCAAGTCAAAGCGGAGATTGCGGGATCTCGGCCCCCTTTTAGGGATTTTTGGGTTTTGGGCTTATGTAACGGGTATGGGGATGTTGGCCCATGTGTTTACCCATGTTTAGGCCCTCTTTGTAATGTATAAATAGAATTCTAAGTGATGTAAGAGAGGAGGGGGGGAAGGGTGGGGCAGAAGAGGTTTTTGGTGCTATGCTAAGTGCAAGCAATGATTGTAAATGCTTCATGCATGATGTGTGAGATTTTTAAGGCTAAGTGCAAGTGATTGTAAGAGACTACGAAGAGGCTTTGTGTTGTAACTCAGGGAAGGAGGATCTAGCGGAGTGCGCGTAGGTCTCATGTCCTTTGCAGAGTAATATATCATGGATCTGTGCATGTAGAAGATTGACAGAAATAAATAAATAACAAGAGTTGGTGGACGTAGCCCCAGGGTGGGGGTGAACCACATATATCATGTGTTGTGGTTGCTTTGTGCTTTATGGTTGTTCTCTTGTTTATGTGATTAAATGCTTAGTGCATTATTATATGCTTAGAAGAATCTAACATGATAGCTTAGTGTTGAATAATGTGAATGAATGCTAGATCTAATCTATGTTGATGTGCTTAGTTCTTGAATCTATTGGATCTGTGTGAATACTGCGATGATCTGTTATTAGGGTTTAGATGCGTTGTAAACTAAGACTGAATATTAATGAACTATAACTGCTAAGTGCTCTATTGAGGTGTTACAATCACAGATCTGTGTCCCAGCTAAGGTTGCAGACATCTGAGTCCTACAACCACCCCTACCTCTACCTTGGGTGAGACTTCATCTGCTTCACAAGTGTTACTGAAAGGGTTGGTAGTTAGGGTTTTGTTGGTATGTTTTTGTAAGCGTTGAACCCTGGGTATGCCCCTGTGCCAAAAACCTATAAAACATTTATCTACTTGGGATGAATTGTCTAATTGGTTCAAATCTACTTATGGACAGCCCTAAAGTATAGCAGATAAGCTCAAATATTACAAGAATCTTGTTTTTAACTAGGGTGAAACCATCGAAACTTTCAATTTGTATTTCACAAAATTGTACAATCAAATCCCATATTTAATCATACCTCACAATCAGGTCACTTTAATGCATTATTATAATACCTTACATGCACCTTACAGACATAGTATTGAAGAAAATAATATTGATAATATTAGGATCTAATATACAAACCTTCTTGGAATATGAAGAGCAATTGGCTAGGAAAGGTGTTCCAAGTGAAGACTATGTTAAACAAAATGACATATCAGTTGTTTTAATATTGGTATAGGATATGAGAAATCGAATGATTTCTCTTGAAATAAAATGGGTGATTTCAACATCAACCACTATTGAATCTTCCACACAAGTTGTTTTACGAAATAATCCAACTAATTCTCAGTTTCATACTCAACCAAAGGCTATTATTTCTAGGTCTCGGTGTAAGTTTTGTGATTATAACCATGAAGAAAGTACCTGTGAGCCAATAAGTGAGCATAAGAGTGAATATTTGGAAAAAAGGTTGATACAACCATTGTTTCCTTAGATTGGTCTCTTGAAGAGGATGTAATGATGGTAGATACAAGGAATAAATAATATGCAAACAAAGGGAAGGGTGGTAATCCCAATACTACCTTTGCCCCAAGTTCATCCTCTCAACAAACAAACCCTAGAGTTACTAAGGGTACTCAAAGTCAAGAGGTTTCAACCTATTCACCTTCTTCTTCTAAATATAACATTCTCAAGAAGCTAACTACAATCAAATAAAATGAATCTTTATTGGATATGGTCACCATCCCAAAGCAATAAAAGCATCTGAAAGAATTTCTGGAAGGTAAAACTTCCACCATAGCTAGTTTATCTGAAGAAACTAATGAATAAGAGTTGTACATAAATAAATTAGTGGTACATAATCCTAGGAGATATGTAAAAAATACTCCTTTCTTTGTATCAATAAAAATAATGGATAAAATTTCCCATTGTTGTTTGATTGATGGTGGGCCAGGTCCAATTGTTATGTCCAAGATTATCATGGAAGAGTTGGGTATTTCATGCACTAATGAAAATTCTAAAATCATGTTGTCTTATAATAGTCAACAAAAAGTTACAATTGGAGAAATTAAAGATGTAACATTAGTCTTATGTTCTCATCCAGAGATTAGAACAACCTGTAACATTCAAGTTATAGATATGCCAGTTAGCAATTATTCTATCATTCTAGGAAGATATTGGAAAGCATTGATTGGCAGGTACATTTATCTAAATGGATCACACATATACCTCTCTAAAAATGGAAAGAATATCATTTTCCTCAGTGAAGGACGTATCTCGCCACATATTGAAAGTCTTCCTCAGCCTCATGTAAATTATATTGAGGAGGATCTTGGTGTATATTCTATATTTCTTGAAGAATATGATGATTTTTTTTACCCTCTTCAGAACCTAAAGATGGAAGGTGGAATATTCACTTTGATGGTGCTTTTTCTAGTGAGGGTAATGGTTCAAGTATTATATTATACTCTCCCATAGGAAAGATTCATAATTTTTCCTATATATTATAATTTGCTTGCACAAATAATATTACAGAATTTGAAGCCTTGATTTTGGGAATTGAAAATGTTTTTAATCTTGGTTGTTATCATCTAAATGTGTTTGGGGATTCTTAATTGATTATAATTCTGGTTAGAAAAATATATACTCCCTCAAACAAATTATTGAAAATATATACACAGGCAGTGTGGTATTTGATATCAAAATTTTTTTCTTTTAACATCACTCACATCATGAGAGAATTAAAATTTATGGTTGATAGGATTGTTTTTTTTGCATCCAACTCGTCAAGAAAATGGTTGCCTCAAAGACAAGATTGTACTTTCATGTCTTCGTATCATCCTCATTTTTCGAATAATGTAGAATCTTGGCAAGTCTTTCATGATGATGAGAGAATTTGTGATTTATACAAAATGAGCCTCTTAAAAAAAGGAAATCATATCTTTAGAAGACAATAAATTTCCTAAAGTATTGACTCATCTATAGAGTTCATTCTCGTCAAGTGATGTTGGTAATAAGAAGAAGATGAGTCAAAAAGAAAGATTGGTGATATAATTTCTTTGAATATTGGGACTCGTGATATTCCAAAGATCTTGAAAGTTGGACACCAATGCTCAGATCAATAAAAATATAAATTCATGGAATTGTTATGTGAATTTAAAGACATATTTTCCTAGTCATATGAGTATCTTCGTGGTTTTGATCCTAATTTCATACAACATGATATTCCTATCAAGGAAGAAGAAAAAATGGTTAGGAGGAAACAAATACCTATCAATCTTCCCCTAGAGGAACCAATAAGAAAGGAAGTTTAGAAATTAATTAATTCTCATATTATTTTTCCTGTTAAATATTCTCAGTGGGAGTCTAATCTTTTCCCTGTACGAAAAAAAAAATGGTGATATCAAATTATGTGTCGATTTTTTGTGCTTTAAATAGGGCAAGTGTAAAACACATTTTTCCTCTTCCGAACATGAAATTGATTTTGCAACAAGTGGCAGGATCCCAAATGATGTCACTTCTTTATGGTTTCTCAGGTTATAATCAGATCATATTCAAGAGGGAAGATAAGTACAAAACCACGTTTACTACTCGTTGGGGCACATTTGCATATGAACGAATTCCATTTGGTTTAATAAATACAGGTGCAACATTCTAGAGGGATATGAAAATAGCCTTTGACTATCTTATCGGTACGATAATCCAAGTTTACCTCGATGATTTAGTTGGTCATTCCAAAAACTGAAAAGATCATTTTGATCATCTTAGAAAAGTTTTCTCATGATGCAGGATGTTTGGAATGTCATTGAATCCTACAAACTCAATTTTTCGTGTCACACAAGGTAAACTTCTCAGTCATATCGTTTTTTATTCAGGAATTAGTATTGATCCCAAGATGGTTACCGCTATTCAAAATCTTCAAGCTCCTACTTCAAAAAAGGAGATCCAGTTGTTAGAAGATTTATTTTTGGTTTTGCAAGAATGGTCAAACCAATTCATAGTATGCTCAAGCAAGATTGGTCATTCTCATGGAATGATGACACTAGAAAATATTTTGTAGAAGTCAAGAAAGCTATCATTTATGCACTGGTTTTGAAGAAACTAAACTTTGAAAAGTATTATATTATGTATACAGATGCTACCAAAGAGGTGATATCTATTATCCTAATTCAAAAGGATGATAAAAAAATGACCATCCTATAGCAGACATGAGTCAAAGTCTATCAGATGATGAATTTAAATATACATTAATTTAAAAACATGCATATGCTCTTGTTAAATATATAGAGAAATTTCTCCATTATATATTAGGCAAGCATACGTAAGTAAAAGTCCCTTTTCTTGCTGTCAAGTTTTTACTTTCTCAAACTCATATTTTAGGAAAACTTGCACATTGGCTTTCCAAAATTCAACATGATTTCACGAAGACAACTTCTCATACAATCAAGGGGCGAGATCTAGCCTTACATCTGGCTCAACATCCTGGACCATGTGTTACTTCTGAAAATGATGGCAATTCTCTCTCTACATTTTTTTTGTTGAAACCGAAAATATTGAGTTAGCATAACATCCTTAGTACAAGGACATTATCTATTATTTACAATTTCAAAAATTTCCTAATAATATTGAAAGTCATCAACGCATGAGGATTCATTTGGAAGCCTCCTGGCAACCAGTCCAAGAAATAGGACAAGAAGGGTAAATGAAAGACAAAGAATGGCATTGGGAAGTGGTGTGACTTCCACAAAATCCCCTGGCAAAACACCGATGAATGTCACTCGAAACATTCATTGGTGGTTGAGGTCAAAGACAAGGAGCCAAACCCTGATTCAGAATATGATCCAAAAAATATTGAAAACATACAGGTCATCGACATAGACCTCACTGATATTGCCGCAACCACAACAATTCAACCAAAAGAACTAGTAGATCCTAAATAAGGGGAGCGCCTCTTCCATTCACAAATGTGGGTGAAGGGGACCCCATTGCATTTCATTGTTGACAAAAGAAGCCAGAAGAACCTCATCTCAGCTGAGGTCATCAAACAGTTGGGGTTGTCGACAACACCACACCCACAGCCATACAACATTGAGTGGCTTGACCAGGGGCGAGATCTTTGTGTCAACTAGCAGTGTCTCTTGTCCTATGGCATCTAGGAATTCAAGGATGATGTAGTGTGTTATTTTTCCCATCTTGATGTCTGTGATGTTGTTTCAGGCCAACCCTATATGTGGAAATCTCATGTTGTTTATGAGTCTTGACCTTGTAGTGTTATTATTACTCTAGGGGTTCATCTCTACAGGATACCAGAGGCAGTTCTGACTACTATTCCACCAAAACAGTGCCACAAGGTAATCTCTCATACTGCAAAATTCATCCTCTTCATAGTTTGTTCAAAGGATTCATAGAAGGCCACTACAACCATTGCAGCCTCAATACCTTCTATCCAACAGAAGTAGATTTTTGAAGAGAAATAATATATTGTTTCTTCACCTACAATGGTACCTACATAATGCCTCATCAAGCCCAAGGATAACAGGTTGGTGGAACAAATTCAACCCTTCCAGTAGCAGGTTTGTCACAGCCTTCCATAGACCAAGTAGCACAACTTCTCCAATAAGGCACGCATCTCACCAAGATTCAGATTCAGAAAACACTTTCCCCTCTTCCCTGGGCACTCAATGTAATGGAGACCATTTCTTCCTAAGGGAGGAGGATTGATCTAGGTGAATATTTGATCTGGAAGGATCTAGGGAACATCATGGAAGTTTCAGAAGTGTCCCAGAAGACTCAAAATGGCCTCAGTAGAAAGAGAAAGGGAAAAAATTAAAAGTTTCCAAAACTCAGTGGAAATGACATTAACGCGGAGAGAGTGTCACAATATTTCTAACGGCTCGTCAAACGGAGTTAGAAATTGAAAGATATTCACAGTCAAAGTTTGGTCAGCCTAGCCTAGTCAGTAGGGGATGAGTCACCATCCATACTGTTGACGTCAGCATCCATAAAACACACATGGAAGGAGTAGGAAGGTGACACGTGTCATGATGACATCATCTTGACGTCAGCAAGGTGACATGGCAGCACGAAAGGCTGCCACGTGTCACCCAGTTTTAGCGTTTTCAGGTCGATCCGTAGACCAATTGGCTCGTGCTACGTGGTATTCCATACAGTGACGTGGTAGGCTGATGCAATAGTCTGTACAATGACGTGGTAGGATAATGTGGAAGTTTGTACAGTGACAGGGAAGGTTGAAGTGGCAGTCGAGGTGGCAATCCGTAGAAATGACATCATGCAGTTCGTACAGTGACATCATGCTTGCATGGCAGGTGACTGGGAAACAGTGGGCCAATAGTTGGGTGCCACATGGCCCAATCATAGGGCACCATGTGGCCCAATCATAGGGCACCATGTGGCACCCTCTAAATTCCCAATGAGAGCCTGTGACCGTATTTTCAAAAAAATATATACGATATAGCAGACCCAGCCAAATCTAGCGGAGGTCCTACTATATCCAGTTTCTCTGCCAAGTTTAGACCCACCGCTAGTTAACCTTCCATGGTTATAACCATAAGTCCAAAATGGGGAGGCCCGCAGGCTCAACCCCGGGACCTCCCCCTACTTATGTGCGTTAACATTTGCGCGCCAACCAGCTCGGCCAATGGCCTAGTTGGAACATCCGCCCAGTTTTGGGTTTAAAAACACTTTTCACCAATGCATGGAGGAGGGAGCATGAAATTTTTCCCAGGTCTGTACCGGACATGATTTCCGATGCAGATTATGGTGCATTGATTGCAGGGAATTGCACGCAAATCGAGACAGAAGTCCAGAGGAGGCCTGAAGGTGACAGAGTCAGATGGAGACGATTTGACATACATTTTTAGGTAATTCAATGACACAAATCCAATGCCGAGGTCTGTTTTTGCAACAGAGCTTTAGATCAGCAAGATAATTTGTGGAGAATCCAATGTAAGAATGCTTTTCATTATGTTGTTTTGTCATTAAATTTTGCAGCATAGCATGATTGTTACAGGTCTGAAGGAGCATGGAGAGGTTGCAACAAGGCAACAAGATCAACGTATTCCTTCTATATCTTCTTTTCTTCTCTTCTTCCACATAAAACCAAACAAGTTACATGTGATAGAGAAATTGTGGCACTTGAATGATGAGTGGCCAACAAAGCAGTTTTAAATCTCGTAGTTTTGGGATCTTTGTAAGGGCTGCATATATGCTTTGATCTGAGCAGCAGATCTAAGGCACTCTATGGCTCCATGGTGATGGGGGGTCATCTTTTATTCTTCCTCTTTTTATGTATTGAGTATGTGGGAATGATGTCCATGTCAGCATCATAGATGCCTCATGAGCATGAGAACCTGTGAAGCTTGTAAACATTCCTGATCACATTCCAATCTCTTGTTGTCATCACCGAAAAGGGACTTTGGCCTTACAACTTGTAAAGGAGAGACATCATTACAGCAAGGAGAATAAAGCAGTCAATCTTTGGAGCATGACCTGGAGATGTAGCCCACATCGGGTGAACTTCGTTATCAAGGGAAGTGTCATATCCATTATGTGTATTATGTTCTTATGTTTCTTTTCCATGAATTTCCACACATAGAATATTAAATGCAAGCCTGACATATAACACATCAGGAAACTAAAGAGGTTTTTATTCACTTTGGATTCAATCCTATAAGACTTCAACTATACCTTTAATCGCAAATCGGTCAAGTAAAATTATCTATAGTTGACCCTTTGAAGGAGTGACAGAATCAACCAATTATTGGAAACTAATCACCCCCGGGTTCAGATCAATATTGGTGGCCACCCACTTGTTCCAAATTCCAACTGGCTCATCTTGACAGTTTTCAGTTCAACATGTTTCTCTATAATGGGGAAATTTCTTTGTAATTGTGGGTTATGTACTTACGGGGCTGTCATAAATCCCTACACAGCATCCAGGTGGATATTGGTGGCCTCCCACCTATTCCAACTGGCTTATTTTTGAAGTTTTCATGTCAGTACATCTTGTTGTACTTATAGGTCCATTTTGGGGATCTAAACAGTTTTCTTGGCTTGCCACAGTCAAACTATAGATAGAGTTAGATTTTGATGGCATAATGTGTAGCTATCTAAAATACCTTTCCAACGGGCTATCACATACCTAAAATGGAGATCGTATACAAAGTTACGACCCCGGAAAGTTAATGTACTAACTTACCCCAACGGGACCCACATGACTTTTGGCGCTTCATCTCCTAGGGTTAGGTTTTTGGATGTCTAAGGTTTTGGCATTCATGTTTATCATAAAAAGGCCTTAATATCCTCATTGTAATCATCTTCTTTCAAATGAGCATAGCCGTCACATCTCTTCTCAGAGATAAAGATGCCACCATTCTAACGAGTCTTGCACTCTGTATTTTTACAGTCTTTGTACATTTATTTCATTAATAGAAATCATGTATTGTTGTATTTCTCTGTTTCTGGAAATTTTTATGTGTATTTCATTGTAATATCTCTTCTTTCATTTTTTTTTTTAAATAATTTGGATCACTTGGGCTATTCCATTAGTATACTTGTCCCTTGAACTTGTCTTATTGAACGTTCATGTATATGGTGTACCTTGATTTAAATTAGGTGTGGAAAAATTCTTATAGTTTCACATAGGCTCACCATATCAATAGAATACATGGTCTCATATAACCATGGACAATAGGATGAGATCCTATCGATGATGAAAGAAAAATAATGAAACCTAGTGAAATATGGTTTGATGTAGCCATGTTATGCCAATAATGGAACAATGTTATGGGGTTAATGGGTTAAAGGTTTCAAAGTTAATGGGTTCATATGTTAGAGATTCGATGTTCAAAGGGTTAGTGTGTTAGAGGGTTTGAGGCTAAGGGGTAATTAATGGGTTAATGAGTTAAGGGTTAGAGCTAAGGGGGTGGTGGTTAAGGTTTAGATTTTAGACCTAAAGGAGTTAACATGAATGGAAGGTCCAATGGTTAAGGGGTAGTGTGTTAGGGGGTTAATTCAAGGTTAGAGGTTTTAAGGTGAAGGGCTTGGTGTCTTAGATTTTTTCAAATATATGGGAGATTTTAATGTTAGTGTTAATGTGGTTCTAATTCAGGAGGTGGTGAGTTAATGATTAGGGGGTAGTTGGTTAAGAGTTAGTGAAAGGTTAAGGGGGTTTAAGGTTATCAATTAGAGGGGTCAAACAATGGATTTGTCAATTACTTAGGGGGTATTGTATTAGGTAGTAGTGTGTGAGTGGGGTAGTGTCTTGTTAGGGGGGATAGACCTTAGGGGGTTAAATTATGGCTTGGGGGGTGAGTTGAACATTAGGGGGAACCTAGGGTGTTAATTAGGGGCTTGTCAGGGGATTAATTAATGGTTTAGCGGAGTAGGATTGCTTGAAAATTGGTTTGGACAGTTGGTTGTCATTGATATCAACCCTTGGAGATTGATTTCAACCCTTGGAGAAGTCCAGAAGACCCAGAGATATGATCGAGTCAACCCTTGAAGAAGTTTGGAAGCCCCATAGATGTGGACACGATTGTTGGAAAGTTGGTTGATCGTTGGACAATTTGTTGTCATTTGTAGGGTTGATATTTTTGGTAAGTTGATTGATGTCATCCCTAGAATAAGTCTGAGAGACGGGTGTAATTGACGAAGTCTACAAGAAGCCCCAAAGGTGTGGTTGTGGAACCCAAAGTTGTTTGAGGAATTTGAATGTGAAGAACAACATAAATGTAGGTAAAATACTCATGGATGGATATTTCTCTTCATGTCGTTTCCAATGGTAGGTGGTACACCACGTGGTTTCTCATGGTTGAGGAGTTATGACCTCATGAAGTTGGAAGCCCCAAAGAATGGTTAAGAAGCCCTAAACAGTTACAAAGTCGTTAATTAAGGGAAAAGCAGTTGTAACAAGAAAGTACAAGTTGACCCTAAAATTAAGAAAAAGGGTAAAAAAGTTATGACCCTAAAATGAGGAAAAAGGGTAAAACAGTTATGACCCTAAAATTAGAAGAAAAAAAAAAGGTAAAACAATTATGACCCTAAAATTAGGAAAAAGGGTAAAACAATTATTACCCTAAAATTAGGGAAAAAGGTAAAACAGTTGTAACTAGAAATTAATCAAGGGTAAAGTGGTTACAACAAGAAATTAATTAAGGGTAAAATGGTTGAAAATAAGTTACATGGAAGAGTATAAATACACACCAAGAATCTCCCATTCTTATATACTAGTTCATTGAATATCTATCTAGTGAACACTTGATATATTGGTGAATATGAGGTAGTGAGGATGAGGTAAAGTAAAGGGGATGCTTGTTCCAGGTTGCAGTAAGGTTGCTACAGGATTAAAGGTATGTTTATATGCATGTTTTGAAGGTTATATCTTAGTGATGGTATGGTACATGTTGAGGTATATTTTGTTGATGTTATGGTGCATGGTTTATGGGATATATTTTGGTAATTGGTTGAGTCATATCATGAGTGATATAGCACATGTTTGAGGTACATGGTCTATGGATGATTGGCATGTTTTTTGAGGTATATGGTTGATGATATGGTGCATGGTTAAAGGAATTTGTTGGTGAGCTTGGTACATGCTTTAGTACTTTTTTGAGGCAGTTCATGGTACATGGTGTATGGGATGATTGAGACATATCATGAGTGATATGGTATATGGTTGAGGCACATATCATGGTACATGTTGGTACATGGTTGATGGTATGGTATAGGTTTCAATGCATGATATGGTGCATGGTTGATACATTGTATGGTACAGATTTGGAACATTTTATGGTACATGTTCGATACATGGTTGAGATACATATCTTGTGATGATATGTTGGTGATTTTGGTACATGCTTGGTAGAGGGATATTTTGGTGATGTTTGAGCATCTGGTTGAGAGGTGTTCTTGGTGATCGAGGATCTAGTTTTGTATCAGTGACAGTGACAGGTTGATGACAATGTCAGGTTGGATACATTTGCAGGTTGATGTGATAGTGGCAGTGATTGTGGTAGTGACAGTTTGGTATACACTTATATTCAAGGGTGGTAGGATGAGGCAAGGAAAGGGGTTTGTAGCCTCCTTATGAATGGTGTCGAAGAACTCAGGGAGTTAGAGCTTCCTTCAGGTTGGAGCTTGAGAATCAGGGGGTTGTAGCCTCCTTCTGGTTGGAGCTAGAGAATTCAGGGAGTTGTAGCTTCCTTCAAGTTGGAGCCTGTAAATAGGGTATTGTAGCCTCCTTCCATTTGCAGATATAGAATTGAGAAGTTGGTGCTTACAATGAATGTATTCTTGAAAATATATAAGAAAGAATTCCATGGTTTTTTCCCATTTGGGTTTCCACGTAAATTCTGATCTATTTTGTATTTGATGTGATGTTTCCTATGTTTATATGTTCATGATATATTGAATGCAATCATGTATGATACATTGATGATAAACTGCTAATAAAGTTGAATGTTATATATTGTGGTTAAAAGTGGTAAAAGTGTCCATACTGATTCACCCCCCCTCTCAGTATTTCAACAATTGGTATCAGAGCATGTCCTTTAAGAAAACAATCTAACCATTGGAAGGAAGATCATGGAGTACACTGAGAATGGAGCACCAATGTTTGATTGTAATAATGGTAAAATCTATGAGATATGGAGAAATATTGTGAAAGAATTTCTAGGAGCACATGGATATGACATTTGGTACCCAGTTGTTACGTGATACATCGGTCCAAAGAAACCTAAGACTACAACCAACAATGAATTGAAAAGGAACAACAACATAGAAATAGATTTCATCTGGGAAGGATTACGTAATCTAGTAAAAGAGAATGTGGGAAAATTTTCATCAGCCAAAGAAATTTGGGATAACTTACATAATCTCTATTTTAAAGAATCTCCCATTACTGAGCTAGATAATTCTAAAGAAAATGCAGGAATATAACAAGAAGAAAAATTATCTTCATGTCACACAGATTCAGAAGAAGAATATTGTGAATAAGGCATAGTAGATCTTGAAGAAAAATTAATTTATGTTTTATGTGAATTGACAAAAGAAAGGAAGAAGAACATGTCGCTTGAGGAACAATTAGTCAAGAAAAAGAAGAATTCTCAAGAAAGTTCCAAAGAATCCCAACAGGTCATCATGAATCTAAAAGCTCTGTTGAAAGAATCCAAAGTGATCAAAGAAAATCTCAAGGATAAGTTGAAAGAGAAACATTGTTTGTAATCCCAATTAACATCACAAAGAAAGGAAGCATAGAAGAGAGAAGGAATCTTGACAAGACATTTTGAGGAAAGATCATAGGACTTAAACAAACTTGAAGAAAAAATTAGTCCAGAAGAAAGAAGACTTAAAAAGGAAATAATCAATTTAAATATCCAACTTGAAGAAGTAAAGAGAACATAAGAAGATATGAAGATCCAGATGATGAAGAAAGAATAACACGGTGAGAATCTTGAAGAAGAAGTTTTCACATTAAGAGTTAAAGTTGTCAAGCTCAGCAAGAACGCTGAAGAGAAAGAAAGCTCCACATCATCAACAAAGAAAGTTGAAGAGAAAGGCTATCGGTTACCGCAAAGGAAGAATGAAGAGAAGTCTAAGAGTTATGCAGAAGTCATTAAAAGATCTATCAAGAAGGAAGAATGCAAGGCCCCCAAAGAGAATATTCCATAAATAAAGAAGACTTAAAAAGAAGATTGCAGAAGAGATTGATATCAAAGAAAACATTCCACTCCCAGGTATCAAAGAAGCTTCAATCATAATGAAGGAAACAATAGAAGACAAGATTGTGATCATCCAAGGAATGAATTCAGAAGGACTATATCACAAAGAAGATCATTCAGTCCCAGGTATAAAAGTTTATTTTATGGTCATTGTTTTATTTGTACTAACTTTGGACATAAGGTTGTAAATTGCAAAGCATATGGAAGAAATGTTCAAACAAGAAATACTTATGTGGATCCCCACAACATTGAATGTTACAAATGCCACAATTATAGTCACATAACTCGAAATTGCAGAAGCATGATATAGCCCTCCATGAAATAAAACGTCGATGTTAGATACACAAAGGTTTGAAGAAGAAAAGAAAGATAAGAAGAACAAGTTCCATAGATTGTAGGATTTGTAGTAGTGCAAGAAAGAGAAGAAGAGCATATGAATAAAAAATAGGCCCAAGAGATTGTGCTCTCGGTAATTGTAGTGCAATATCATAATGAATCCATAGTTGAAAAGAAAGAAGTCATAGTTTAGAAAGATGATGAGTCTACATACGAAGAGGAAGATTAGTCTGCATCAGAGCATGTATGTTAAGAATTAGCTCTATAGATTAGAGAATTATCATACAATCAGTTTGAAGTGTTTTCAGAGACAGATTCAGAGCAGTCAAATAGCCAGAAGTACAGAATGACAGATTGATCAATTGAGAAGTAGTGTTCCCATGCAGATATCATAGGAATATCATAGACACACTTTCCAGGCAGGGATATATTCATTACATGTTCAAGAATGTATTGCATATCAATGTACATATTTGAGTCAATCTGAGAAACATGAATATGTGGTGATCAATTACAACAAAGAATCATTCATAATAATAGAGTGAAATATGGGTCAGCATTGTGGACAGTTGAGTACCATATTTATAGACATCTTATGACATACGAGCATAGATGGGTTCATGAGAGCATTGATAGGTCTAAACAAATACATGATAGCGGATGAAAGCATAGTAACAATTGGAATCAGTTGGTCACAAAAAGGAAAGCAGTGGAAGGTATAGCAGAACAGGGGAAAAAAAACTATCAGCATAAGCTACATCGTCAAACAAAAATATTGTTGAATAGTATGGTCATTAATTATAAATCTTGAAGACTTGAAGTATCTTTGAATGATTTTTATATATGTCAGTGAATTACACGAGGAAGCACCAATGGACAAGTAGCTCTAGAAGAGAGGAAAGGAAGTAGATACAGAAATCCCTACAATGATCTGCATGACATTTTGCAGAGAAGTCAAGGGAAGAGAAATCATCAAAGAAAGAGATCTAGAAAGGAAGATTAGTATCATGCAAACAGTGGGATACATATCAACAGGGAGAGTTACTCTTCTTCCCATAATATCATTGGAGATAAAATAACAAAGGCATGAACATGGAGAGAAAGAACATAGGCATTGAGACAAAGAGAAAGATCAGAAGCATGAAGACAAGGGGAGCAGCCCCAAAGTGGGATACCATTTTCCATTGATGTCAAAGGGGGAGAGATAATAGCAATGGCATGGAGACAGGGGGAGTGATGGTCACAAGGGGAGCATGAGTATGAGTGTTGTCATCAATGCATGCCATTAGTGTTTCCATCATTTCCGAAGGGGCAGATTTTTGGAAAGTTGGTTTGGATAGTTGGTTTTCATTGATGTCAAACCCTTGGATATTGATGTCAACCCTTGGAGAAGTCTGGAAGACCCAGAGATGTGATCGAGTCAACCCTTGAAGAAGTCTAGAATCCCCAGAGATGTGGACATGATCGTTCGACAACTAGTTGATCATTGGACAGTTGGTTGTCATTTGTATGGTTGAGATTGTCGGTAAGTTGATTGATGTCATCCCTAGAAGAAGTTTGAGAGATAGGTGTAATTGAAAAAGTCTACAAGAAACCTTGAAGGTGTGGTTGTGGAACCCAAAGTTGTTTGAGGAATTTGGACGTGAAGGATAGCGTAAATGCAGGTAATTAACATATTCATGGATGGATAGTTCTCATCGTGTCTTTTCCAATGGTAGGTGGTACGCCACGTGGTTCCTTACGGTTGAGAATTTATGACCTCATGAAGTTGGAAGCCCCAAAGAATGGTTAAGAAGCCCTAAATAGTTACAAAGTCATTAATTAAGGGAAAAGTGGTTGTAACAAGAAAGTACAGGTTGACCCTAAAATTAAGAAAAAGGGTAAAACAATTATGACCCTAAAATGAGAAAAAAGTGTAAACAGTGATGACCCTTAAATTAGAAAAAAAAAAAAGGTAAAACAATTATGACCCTTAAATTAGGTAAAAGGGTAAAACAGTTATTACCCTAAAATTAGGAAAAAGAGTAAAACAGTTGTAACAAGAAATTAAAAAAGGGTAAAGTGGTTACAACAATAAATTGATTAAGGGTAAAATGGTTGAAAAGAAGTTACATGGAAGAGTATAAATACACATCAAGAGTCTCTCATTCTTATATACAAGTTCATTGAATATCTATCTAGTGAACACTTGATCTATTGGTGAATACTAGGTAGTGAGGATAAGGTAAAATAAAGGGGATGTTTGTTCCAGGTTGCAGCAAGGTATGATGATGCAGTAAGGTTGTTACGGGATTAAAGTTATGTTTATATGCATGTTTTGAAGATTATATATTGGTGATGATATGGTACATGTTGGGGTATATTTTGGTGATGTTATGGTGTATGGTTTATAGGATATCTTTTGGTAATTGGTTGAGGCATATCATGAGTGATATGGCACATGTTTGAGGTACATGGTCTATGGATGATTGGAATGTTGTTTGGGAAACATAGTTACCAACTTAATGAGAATTGTAACATCAAAACGAGAACTCTAACCCTTAAAACTCATATTTTTGCATAAAAAACATAAAAATCAACCCCCAAATCAAAAAGTGGTGCTACCGGTAGCACCATTTTTTGTAACCAGGTCAAAATTACAACTTTTTTCAAACATGGGCTTAAAGGATCAAATGGCTTCTCAAACAAACTTTAAAATCAACCCCCAAATCAAAAAGTGGTGCTACCGGTAGCACCATTGTTTGTAACCGGGTTAAAATTATAATGTTTTTCAAGCATGGGCTTAAAGGATAAAATGGTTGCTCAAAAAAACTCTAAAATCAACCCCCAAATCAAAATGTGGTGCTACCGATAGCACCAATTATTTTGACCGGGTCAAAATTACAACTTTTTTCAAGCATGGCCTTAAAACATAAAGTAATTGCTTAGAAAAACCTTAAAATCAACACATAAATAAAAACATGACGCTACCTAAAGCAAAATGTTTTTTCTAAACGCTAAAATTACAGCTAATTACGATCTAATTCAAACTGTGGCCTTGACAATAAATCCCTACACAAATAAAAACCCCAAAATTAGATCTTAATTGATTACTTGAAAATTTATTTACTAACTTTTTTTTTCTTAAATTTACATTAAATAAATAAAGAGAAAAGAAAAAATCTATAGTTTTTTAATGAAGAAAAAAATACATTTAAAAAAATATATTCAAAATCCAAATTAAAAAAAAAAACAACAACAACAACAACAAAAAATTTAACAAAATGGTGAAAAGCAAAGAAAAACTTAAAAAAAAAAATACCGAAAAACATTAATTTAAAAGATAAATATTTTTTTTCTTAAAAAAAAAAACAAAAAAATACCTTTAAATTTTAAAAAATAAATAAATAAACTTAAAAAAAAAATTCAATAAAATATTTAAAAAAAAAAACATCTAAAATAAAACATATTTTACGAAACTAAATTAATAAACCTTAAATTTTTATTTTTTATTTTTTTCATAAATATCTAAAAAAAAATCATATTTATATGAAACATATATATTTTTATATATTAAAACATATAAACATATATAATATCGTGTAGTCAGCCATATGCTTTGAAATTAATCAATAGTTTGGCTCTGCATTTAATATTCCATAAGGTTGTTTATTTTAAACAATTCAAACGAGTAAGAAAATGACCTTTTTGAATTAAAAACAATTTTTGCTTTGCAGTGGAAAATCTTGGATTTCAATGTATTGAAACCTCATGGTTTCCATTCGATTTTCCTATGTATCACTCATATGTTTTGCATAGAGAAATTGTTATATATCATCATAAATTAGTATTAATATTGGTCTAAGTTTATAATGGAGAATTAAATAAAAGATTTCATATTACAATATCATGTAAATTGTGATCTTAGTGGAACAATAGATAGACACACCACATCAGATCGAGAGAAATGTCACGCGCTAAATTATCGATACAAAATAATCATTTTAAATATGATGAGATGGTTAGCATTATAATCTACAGTTAAAGCTTAAATGTCCATATCGGACTAAAAGTAGCGTAATACTAGTGGACAAAATACAAAATACTAACACATGGCTTCACTCCTACAACCGAACTAATAGTAGCGTAATACAAAATTTTACTTCAAGGTTTTCAAGGATCAACAATTTATAATCGATAATTAATAAATATGTATGTGCCATAAAACCTAAGCCAAATTCGCGAGGGATGACAGGAAGTTAAACATCGCCTCAACCCCACAAGCCTAGCCCAAATCCCATAACACATATTAAAACATATAAATATGTTTTATATATATAACATATAATATATATATTATATATATATATATATATAAAACATATGTTTTATATATAAAAAAACATATATATTATAAATTTTATATAAACATATGTTTTATATATATAAAACATATATATTATAAATATATATAAAACATATATAATTATAAGTTTTATATATATAAAACATATATAATTATATGTTTTATATATTAAAATATGTTTTATATATTAAAATATATATATATATATATATATATATATATATGATTTTTTTTATATATTAACGAATTTGTTTTAGTTTAAATTGTATTTTTAAATATTTTTTATATAAATTTACTCTTGTAATTTTAATGGGTTTTAATTAATTTTTGTTAATTGTTTTTTAAATTTTGTATTAAAAATTTATTTTAGGTTTTTTAATTTGAGGTTTTTATATATATTTTTTTGAATTTTTTATTTTTAAATTTTTTTTAACTTTTTTTTAATTTTTTTTTTATTTTATATATATATATATATATATATAATTTTATGGTTTTCTTTTCCTTTTTAATTTTTTAGGTTTTTCTTCAATGGTTTTTTTTAATATAAATTTGTTTTTTAAATGTTTTTATTTTTTAATACTTTTTGTTTTTTGTTTTTTTAGTTTTTAATTGATCCAAAAAAAAATGAATTATATATTTTTGCTAAATATTTAAAAATAGTGTTATTTAATTACAAGTATTTTCTATGTATTGAAGTAAAGGTAAATCAATGTGTTAAAAATGATATTTTTCACTATATTTAAAAAGTATGATACCATAATTTAATTAAGAACACATAATTACATGAAAAATCTTAATTTAAAAAAAAATGGTGTACAACATTTTTAATATTGGATAGAGCATGGAAATATGATTAAAAACACCACTAAAAACACAATTGAGAAAAAAATAAAATAAAAAATAAAAAAAATTGAACAATTTGAAAATAGATGGAAAAACAAGCATTTAAAAACAAAAAAAGTGGAAACCTTATGTATCAGAAAATTTCAAATATAAAAAAACCACCTAAAAATGGAGGGGGGTGCTACTAGTAGCACCATTTTTAAAAACGAGGTAAAAAACTTGACCCCCCCAAAAAAGAGCTTTGTAGAGTTCTCGTTAAGTTGGTAACTATGTTGAGGAATATGGTTGATGATATGGTGCATGGTTAGAGGCATTTGTTTGTGATCTTGGTACATGCTTTGGTACTTTGTTGAAACACTTCATGGTACATGGTTTATGGGATGATTGAGACATATCATAAGTGATATGGTATATGGTTGAGGCATATCTCATGGTACATGTTGGTACATGGTTGATGGTATGGTATGGGTTTTGATGCATGATATGGTACATGGTTGATACATGGTATGGTACAGATTTGGCACATTGTATGGTACAGGTTCGGTACATGGTTGAGATACATATCTTGTGATGATATGTTGTTGATCTTGGTACATGCTTGGTAGAGGCATGTTTTGGTGATGTTTGAACATTTGGTTGAGAGGTGTTCTTGGTGATCGATGATTTGGTTTTGTATTAATGACAGTGACGAGTTTGATACAATGACAGGTTGAGAGGTTACAGATTGATGTGACAGTGGCAGTGATAGTGATAGTGACAGTTTGGTCTACACTTATATTTCAGAGTGGCAGGACGAGGCAAGGAAAGGGGGTTGTAGCCTCCTTCCGGTTGGTGCCGGAGAAATTAGGGAGTTGGAGCTTCCTTCAGGTTGGAGCCTGAGAATTAGAGAGTTGTAGCCTCCTTCTAGTTGGAGCCAGAGAATTCAGGGAGTTGTAGCTTCCTTCGGGTTGGATCCTGTAAATAGGGGGTTGTAGCCTCCTTCGAGTTGCAGCTAGAGAATTGGGAAGTTGGTGCTTCCAATGAATTTATTATTGAAAATATATAAGAAAGCATTATGTGGTTTTCTCCCATTTGGGTTTCCATGTAAATTCGGATGTACTGTGTATTTGATGTGATGTTGTTTATGTTTATATGCTCATAATATATTGAACACAATCATCGATAATGATACATTGATGATATACTGCTAATAATATTGAAGTTTATATATTGTGGTTAAAAGTGGTAAAAGTTCTCATACTGATTCACCCCAACCCCCCCCCCTCTCAGTATTCCAAAAATTTAGAGGTGAAGGGTTTGGTGCATTAGATTTTTTCAAAGATATAGGATATTAGAATGTTTGTGTTAAGGTGGTTCTAAGTTAGGAGGCGGTGAGTTAAGGATTAGGGGGTATTTGATTAAGATTTAGTGCAAGGTTAAGGGGGTTTAAGGTTATCAGTTAGAGGGATCAAACAATGGATTTGTCAATTACTTAGGGGGTATTGTATTATGTAGTAGTGTGTGAGTGGGGTAGTGTCTTGTAGGGGGGATAGACCTTAGGGGGTTAATTTATGGCTTGGTGGGTGAGTCTAACATTAGGGGGAAATTAGATTGTTAATCAGTGGCTTGTCATGGGGTTAATTAGCAGCTTAGGGGAGTAGGATAGGCCTTAGGGGGTTAATTAGTGGCTTAGTGTTAGGAACCAAATACCAATATAGCATAGAAAAACCTCAGAAAAAGTACTCAACGCCTTGAAAAAGAGATAATTT
>ML822094.1:0-10844 GCA_009831015.1 Picea engelmannii | reverse complement strand
GTGCAATACACTAATGCAGACCACATCACCAAGTCCTAAACCATGGTTGGGTTTCACGGCCCCTTCCCTCCTTTGTTAACAGTCGATAGGTCGAGGGGCCCGTGATGTGACGGTGACTGTTAATCACCACCGACGCCCCGCGATCCTCCGTAGTCTGATTAAAATGGCATGCAACTTCACGCGTGCATGAATAATGGGCGTGGAATGGGACCAGCACATCCCCACAACCAAAACAAATGCACCACGTAGGCGACCAAGGACAGTGGGGCCCGAAGAATTAAAATAATATGAGTGTCCGTATAGGTAAGGGATAAAAGAGACAGAAATAAAGGAAAAGGGTCGATGAGGCCAGGCCAAGTGGACCAAGAGCTGACATGGTGTCCTTCCAGGGGTGTCAGGTATAGTAGGATGTCACATCAGCATCCCAGTCATCCAGATCAAAATAAATTTTCCAATGATGAAATAACTGGAAAATTATAGTGACTTCGAGGTGTTCGACTTGCAGACCATTTTAGGAGGCCTAAATAACATTTTTAACAAGTCCAATTCGTTCAAACGTGTATGTTCGTCCAAGACACACGTTTCATCATATAAAATAATAGAGCTCAAAGAGAGGTTTCTAACAGTGTAAATTGTTCTTCAAACATAGCTAGTATGAGGAAGTTACAGGCCAAATAGTGCAGGGTAAATTTGAGACCCAATTAACTTCTAAGGGCCATAACTTCTTTCTACGGAATCAGATTGGCACACATAAGTAGTCTATAGAAATATCTTGAGCCATAGAAGATATCCATGGAGTCGAAACATAAATATGGGCACTTAAGAATGTACAAGAGGGAATAGAAGGAACCTTTAGCATTCAAGGCTAAAAATATCAATTGGCATGAAACTTCAGTGAGTTGTATCTAGCAACCTGAAACCCAGATGTAGGTGAAACTTAGAAAGATTGTCCAAAATATGGTCATGAATGAACCTAATTGAGCTCTTGACAAGTTTTCAAAGGAGCAAGTGCAAGGATGCATGAGCAAAGTTAAAATTTTCACGTGGTTGAAGGATTTTTTGGGTAAATTCAAATGACCATAACTTTCTGCTCAAAACTCAGAATTGAGAAAGGAAGCAGTCATTGGAAACATATTGGACAGAGGAGTCTAGAAATTCACTCAGAAATTTGAATTGGGTAGTTAAATTTACAAGGAATCAGAAGAAAGGAATTATGATACACTCATGGAACAAAATTATGGATAGTATTTATAGAATTGATCAATTTAGTCTAACAAATCTTGTTGTCTGCACATTCTTTCATAATTAACAACAATTAGATCATAACATGATCGGTCCAGAAATCAAAAGCATGGAAGATGCACAAAGAACCTATAACCATGAAGATGATGTCAGAGGGATGTATGTCAATATGGGTAATGAGGGTACAAACTCAAATGGACATGGAGAAGGAAAGGAAGAAACCTGAACTTGGTGGAGACCATAAAAAGTTTGCAAAATGATGTCCAAAGTTATAAAGTTGATAATGATATGATTATGAAAGCCAGGGAGTAGCAAGATGACTTCAACATCAAGTTGCTACAGAGCTTGGACAAAATAGAGAATATGGATAAGGAGACCGAGTCAAGCAAATCAAAGAATCACAGGTCTCATGATGAGAAAAGAAAAACAAGATGTGTTGACATGCATCACCATCACTCTCCAAGGCATTCATCTAGGAGAGTACAAAATAGTTCAAGCCCATCTCCTGTCATAAAGCATAAGAGGAGGTATGGGGTGGATGAGCTATAGGGAGAAATGAATAATAACAAGCCTCCTACCTTTGATGGTGAGCATAAGAAGGATGAGGATGTGGAGAGCTGGTTGTTGGACATGAAGTACTTTCAGTTACATAATTATTCTTCACATGCAAAAGGGAGAATTTTCGTCTACCAGCTCAAGGGAAAAACATCAATGTGGTGGGACTAGTTTGTGCAAGCACAACACATTGATGAGAAGAAGATTACTTCGAAGGAGTTTATAAGGTATTTTGAAAAGAAATATTTAACCAAACGTTACTATGATAAGAAAATGAAGGAGTTCTTTGAACTCAAGCATGGGAGTATGACCATAGATGAGTATGAAAGGAGATTTTTAGAGTCGTTGAAATATGTTGCTTTCATCAAGGATAAGCAGGTTAAGATTCAGAGGTACTTGAGTGAGCTTCCATCATTTATCAGTAATAAGATACAGTATGATGATCCCAAGACATTGGAGGAAACCGTAAGGAGAGCTAAATGTATCTATGATCAACATAGAGGAAAACTAACTTTCCAAAAGGATTGGGAAGACAAGAAGAGAAGCAATATGGAGCATAGGAAGAAGGGGATCAATCCACCATTCTTCAAAAGCAATACTCAGGGACAACTAGCTTCTAAAAAACCTAGAATGACAGAAATAGTGAGGCAAAGACTAAGGCAACAACCTATGAAATGTTGGGGTTGTGAGGGAGATCATGTGTACATAGATTGTCCTCACGGAAATGAAAAAATAAGCATTGTTCACAATGTACATCAAGTTGATACAGTGGAGTACATGGGTGGAAATGTACCTAGGATCTACGTAGCCCTGGATAACAAGAAAACTTAGTTTTAGTCACATATGATTGAAGTGGAAGGTAATATCAAAAACCAACCCATTTCTATTTTAATTGATTCGGGATCTATTCATAGTTATCTAGATCCTAAGATGGTGGAAAGATTTCAATTGCCAAAAAACAAGTTTGTCATTGTCTTCTTGGATGACATTTTTATCTACTCCAAGTCTGAAGAATAGGATAAGTAGCACTTGAATATGACGCTACAAGTATTGAGAGAACATCAGTTATATGCAAAGTTGGGCAAATTCTCATTCTACCAGAGGCAAGTACATTACATGGGGCATATTATTTCAAAGAAAGGGATAGCAGTGGATCCAGAAAAGATAAGAGCCATCAAAGGATGGCCAACACCAAGGAATGTCTAGGAAGTGAGATCATTCATAAGACTTGCAGGTTACTATAGAAGATTCTTTGAAGGGTTTTCGAAGATTGCACACTCAATCACATTTTTCCAAAAGAAGGGTGTGAGATTTGAGTGGACCCATGAGTGTGAAAGAAGTTTTCAACACTTGAAATATTTATTGACAAGTGCACCAATTTTGTGAATTGTTGATCCTAATGAAGATTTTTTTTGCGTGCACTGATGCATGTAAAGAAGGGCCTAGTGGAGTCATTAGTCAAAATGGGCATGTGGTATGCTACGAATCAAAAAAGTTTAAAAAGCATGAGAGACTCTATGCCAGTCATGATTTAAAATTGGCAGCCATAGTGCATGCCTTGAAGATGTGGAGGAACTACCTCATGGGGAAAAGATTTGAGTTGAGGACAGACCAAATATTTGTTTGGACAACCAACTTTGGTCAAAATTCTTTAGTGAGTATGACTTTGATATAAAGCATATCAAGGGTAAAGAGAACAAGATGGTCGATGCACTCAATAGGAGAGTGCATGAGATGCACATTACAACCATTAGCATGTACAAATCAGATCTGGAAGAAAAAAATTTAGAGGCTATAAAATCATATCAGCACTATGTGGAAATAAAGACAAAATTACAACTAGGTATTTTGTAGCAGAAAATTAAATATTTTGAGTTAAAAGAGGATTAAATCGTCATGTATAGGGGTAGAGTTTATGTGACAAATTTTCAAGAGTTGAAAAATATGATATTAAAATAAATGTACAATGTGCCTTATGTTGGGCACCCGGACTACCAAAAGACAATTGTAGATGTCAA
The DNA here is from genome assembly GCA_009831015.1 of Picea engelmannii. Taxonomy (NCBI): domain Eukaryota; kingdom Viridiplantae; phylum Streptophyta; class Pinopsida; order Pinales; family Pinaceae; genus Picea; species Picea engelmannii. The sequence continues at coordinate 7,029 of ML822094.1, read as the reverse complement.
GAAACAATATTATTGGTCATGTATGAAGAAAGAAGTGGTTGATTTTATTGTCAGGTGTTTGGAATGTCAAAAAGTCGAGGTTGAGCATAGACACTCAATTGGTTTGCTACAGTCATTTCTCATTCCTGAGTGGAAATAAAAAGTTACAACTATGGATTTCATCACTAAGTTGTTTGCACGATTTCATCATGGTAGTGGTGGATAAGCTTACTAAAGTTGTCCAGTTTATTCCAGTAAAGCTCGCTGACAAGGCAACCAACATTATTAATATTTATATGACAGAAATTGTTAGGCTACATGGTGTACCCAAGACAATTGTATCTGACAAAGATCCCAAATTTACATCAAATTTTTTGAAAGGTTTATTCACAGGATTTGAGACAAATTTGAACTTTAGCACAGCCTATCATCCAGAGTTAGATATAAAAACAGAGAGAGTCAACCTGGTGATCGAAGACATGCTAAGGATGTATGTGATGGATAAACCATCAAAATGGGAAGATTATTTGCATTTGGTTGAGTTTGTTTATAACAATGGGTATCAAACATCTCTAAAGATTAGTCCACTTGAGGCACTTTATGGTAGAAAGTGCAACACACCAGTGAGTTGGGAAAACTTAGTAGACAGAGCAGTGGTTGGGCCAGAATTACTTAAGGAAATGGAAGAGCAGATGGTGAAAATAAAACAGAATTTAAAGGATACCCAAGACAGGAAGATAAGTTATGTTGATAAAGGAAAAATTCACAAAGAATTTAAAGTGGGTGACCATGTGTTCTTGAAAGCAAAGGCCAAGAGAATTTCTTTGAAATTGGGAAATTGTTCAAATCTGACAACATGTTATTGTGATTCGTTTGAAATCCTGGAGATGATGGGTCATGTTGCATACATGCTTACACTACCTGCATCAATGTGTATTCATAATGTATTCCATGTATATTTGCTTAAAAACTATGTACCTGGTATTAATCATGTCATTGATTGGAATGTGATTCAGGTAGAGTCAGAAAGCGACTTTCAAGTGCAACCGGTTTGCATATTGGATCAGAAGATGAAACAGCTCCAGAATACCTACATATTTTTGAAGACTTTTGAAGTTTTGATTGTACATGTGTATATAATACTCTGAAGACAATACATAAATAAGGGGGAGGAGAATGTAATACCCCTATGTAGAACCCTAATTGTAATGTAAATGTAAATGTACATATTGTTAAGTTTTTAGTGTTGTTATTAGGTTCTTTTCAATTAATAGAGCATTTCCAAAACAATAGCATAAGTAGGATCATTGAAAGAAACACAATCACAAGGTACACATCATTTTATCCTGGGAAACCCTCATGGGGTAGAAAACCCAGCAAAAACTTCCTTAATAATAGATTGTCAATACAATGTCAAGACTTAAGACCAAACCACCAAGAATAAACTAGGACTGCCTTCAAAAGATGTGCAGTAGAAGTGTGAGTGAGTGTGTGTAAGTGAGGTGTCCTCACTTATAAATACTAGTTGAGGAGGTGCTAGGGTTATGTCTCTTCACCAAGTAGGGTCGACTTCTTCCAATAGTGGTTAAAACCACTTTATTAAAACCTAGGGGGTGACTTTACAAACACCACCATATAAATATGGTTTGACCAATCCACAAAAGGGCATTTGATCTATAAGATAATAACTCAAATATAGTTCGAATATTCTTCGAAGTTACAATATTTCAAAACTCCCCCTTAACGAGAAAGGTATTCTACTAACATAACCCAATACAACATCATCAGGAGAGAGAGAGAGAGAGAGAGAGGGAATCAACATCATCAGCTTCTGGAACATTGACTGGCATATCTACAAATCATCGGAAGTTTTTCTCATCATTTATAGCATCGTCGTTCACAGCATGGAGCTGGAGTAGCATCATCATCCTCATCGACATGACGCTAAAGTAACATCATCATCAGCAACAACATGAAACTGAAATAACATCTTCATCCTCATCAGCATAAGATTAAGGTAATATCATCATCAGCAGCAGCATGAAGTTGAAGTAACATCATCATCCTCATCAACACGAAGTTGAAGTAGCATCATTAGTAGCAGCAGCATGACACTGAAGTAGCATCATCGATAGCATGAAGCTAGAATAAAAATATCACCAACATGAGGCTAGTACACCATCATCAAAAGCATGAGGTTGATACAACATCATCAACGGCACGACGCTGAGACAACATCATCAGCACGAGGCTGAAACAACATCATCATTAGCATGAGGCTGAGACAACAACATCAACAGCATATGGAAACAAAATGAGGCAGGTGCAACAACAACAATTTGAGGTACTCTGACAGACAGTCCTTACCGGACCTTTGGGATCTACCCAAGAATCAAAAGATTCCCTAGGACATAAAATCCTAACGGAGCTACCACGTAGTACTCCGACAGAACATCCTTATTGGACCTTCGAGATCTTCCCAGGTATCAAAAAATTACCTAAGATATAAAATCCTAACAGAGCTACCACTACTGACCACAGCTAGCATATACGTGCACAAGTACTCTGACAAACCGTCCTTACCGAACCTTCGAGATCTGCCCAGGGATGATCAATCCCCTAGGATATAAAATCCTAACAGAGCTACCTGTTGTTGATCAGGATACCATAGTATCATCGACATCACTCCCTCTTTCGAGGGAGGTCCTTTCGGACAACACCAAGTTTGTCTCGGAAGTACTCAAACTTTACACGAGACAGAGACTTGGTCAACACATCTGCAACCTGCTCATATGTGCCAACATATTGGAGCTTTACAGCTCCCCTCTGCACCATATCAAGAATGTAGTGATACCGGATTTCCATGTGCTTTGACTTATCATGGAACACTGGGTTCTCTGTCATCTTTATGCAACTCTGGTTATCACAAAATCATGGTGGCTTCCATATCCAAATCGAATAGACCTGTCAACAACTTGTGAAGCCATATGGCTTCACAACTGGTAGAACATGCTACAATGTGTTTCGCTTCTGTCGTGCTGAGAGAAATATCGGATTGCTTCTTGCTTTTCCATGATGTCATGGCTAAACCCAGACTGAAAGAACATCATGAAGTGCTCTTTTTATCAGAAACACTTACAGCCCAATCTGAATCAGTATAACCATACAGTCTGAAGTCATCATCTCCAGTATTACAGAGACCATAATCCAACCTACCCTTAAGGTATTGCATCACATGTTTTGCAGCTACAAGGTGAACACGTATGGACTCTACTAGATACTGACTCAAGGTGTTCACGGCAAAACATATATATGGCCTAGTATTCCTCAGATACATTAATGAACCAATGATCTGTCTATATAGAGTAGCATCAATCAATTTTGACGAGGTATCCACCAGGAGCTTCAACTTTGTTTCCATGGGTGTGTTCATGGCTTTACATTCCAACATGTCAAACCTCTTCAGTATTTCAATTGCATACTTCCCTTGGTTAAGGAAGATCTTCTCTAGGCTCTGTCAAACTTCAAGACCTAAGAAATAATGCATCAGTGATAGGTCTTTCATCTCAAATTTTGCAGCGAGCTTCTTCTTACAATCTGTGATGAGATTTTCTTCTCCTATTAAGAATAAATCATCCACATACAGTAGCAGTATAATTGGTTCATCATTAATAACCTTGAAGTAAAGGTTAGAATCAGATTTACTCTTGGTAAAGCCCAAGCTCGTCAAGAAACTGTTAATTCAACCATACCAAGCTCTAGGAGCTTGCTTTAACACGTACAGAGCTTTCTTCAACCTGTAGACATGAGTCTTTCCATCTTCAACTTCAAAACAAATTTTCACATCACATTGTACCAACCTGGTACATTTGTTCAGCTATAACTTAATCTGCACAATCATGTGCTAGCTCTATGTGCTTTCTGCAAAGCACTATTTGTCTCACTACTTGAGAGTATGTCCTATGTTCTTTTTGCAAATGTTCCTCTGGGACTGGGACTCTGCACCTGCATCTTCTCTGAAGCTGAGAATCATTGTAGTTGTTGAACTCTGAGAGTAGTTCCTCTATTCTATCATGGCAACAGCTTCATCTGAAACTAAGAGTGGCTCAATAATTGATGTTGAAGGTAGTTTTTCTTCTTTCATGGAGGTAACTCAATCTCAAATACAGGGACTGCTCCCCCTAAATCTCATACTATATCAGAATCATGGTTTTTCTAGTTGTCTTCATGAATACTGGAACTATTTATTCGATTACTGGAGCAAGTGTGTTGTCATAGTCTTCTCCCTCTTGTTGGGAGAATCCTCCGTACACAAATCAAGGTTTGTACATCTTTATATTGTTATCTACAGCATGTTTGATCTGTTAGATCAATCTTGGAAGTCACCATTGACTTCCTTTCTAGTCTTAAATAAAAAATCCATATCCCAACCCTTCTGGCTAGCTTCCTTCTCTGTTACTAAAACAAGGGAATCTTCCCAGGGGATTTCATGTCCCCTAGATGTCTCTGGAGATATGATCTAGTCTCCTCAACTCATAACATTTGTCTGTCAGTCTCTTCTTTCTGAGATCAGACTTACTCTGAGTCTTGATTTCTTCCAAGTCTACAAAAACTTCATAATTTTTGTAGGATACACTTGGTGTTGAATACCAAGTCTTAATATGAAAAGTTGAGTCAGGCTTCAACCGAATTCTACTTCCTGTCAAGGTGGATTCATTATCCATTGTCCAATTCTAATGGTTGGTCATATTTGGAGCCTTCTGCTCATTATGATCAATCTTCATATGAGATACTTTGTATCTCAAAAGTATCTTCTTCTTCATCTTCTTTGGTACATGGATGTATACAGTCATGTATACAACTTGAATAGTCTGCTTCATGTCTCACTTGATATGTTATCTCCTGCAATTGTCACTGTAGCTCACTCAGGGTTATCACCTATGCCCTGTTTGAAACAAGGACAACAAGGGAGAAACAACAAAGAATAATACTCTTTATAATAATAATAAAACAATAGCAAGAACAATCGTCAAAGTAGCTCCTTTAGAGCTATCACTTAAGTATGAAATACAATAATAGGAAATTAGAGCAACATTGTTCTAGTGTTGTGATCAATCATTCCTCCATGGTAACCTGGAAACAAAACAACAAGTTTTTCCTATAGGAGATGTTGGTTATATCTGGTAAATTGTTACAATAAGCATTTTTCTCAATAATGCTCACATGCTACCAAGTATAAAACTTTTCAAATATTGTTATCACAACTATAGTGTTTACTTGTAAGTTTTCAAACTTGACATATGCAAATTTGAATGTTATCAACTTAATCAATCAAACCTGGAACCTGGGGTCTTTGTCCTCAAGAAGGAGTGTTGTTGATTTTCTTCTCAGTCTCCTTCACTCAAGATGTTGATTTTCTTCTCAGTCTCCTTCACTCAAGATGACAAGTATTTTCTTCAACCTGTCCTATGTACTAATACAATATGTTATCTTGACAAAAATTTAAGTTAGGGAATAAACTCTATAATCTCAACTTTAATCAATCTAATACTTTGACTTTAATTTTGACCATTGGTTAGTATGATAACTTCAACAAATCAAAATGCAACATGGATATTCATAAGATCACAATAATGCCATAGCAAGTAGAGGTATATCAAGGTAATCAAACATGGGGTGCATAGTTCATCTGAATGTGTTGGATCTGGGATCCTTCTGGATCTATGATTGTTGCTTAGACTAAAGATCATGCAAGTACCCTTTAAAATAATGATGTTATTTAAACATATGTAAGTACATACCTTTGACAGCAGTGTATGCAGGTAGTGGCACCATCCAACAATAGCAGCGAGCAATACGAACCTTTAAATATTCAAAGGTGTTTCAACTTGTAACTTAAAGTTAGATGGAGATTTGTTAGAGTAAGTCGTACTAGGATAATAAAATTAGTCTCAACACTTCACAAAAACTTTCACTGCAACTGGTATTGCAACTGGTGTTGGCATTGCAACTGGCATTAAGGAACTGACACTGCAACTGGTGTTTCAACTGGCATGAAGGAACTGGTATTGCAACTGATGCTGCAACTTAGGGTTTTATGAAGAAACCCTAATTTCTCAAACTTTAAATTTTTGAATTATGATCCAGGGACTAGATGTACTGGGCTGAGGCGAGTTTGTTGGAGCTTGTCTATTTTCAAAAACTCCAAGTTTTACCCCTTGAAACTTTGACCTGCGCAAATATGAACTGGTACTTATGGTTTTTTTGGTACCAGCCAAAACTAGGGTTTGACATTCTAGAGGCTCTGGCCACTAAAAAGGTATTCTCAAACTACCAAATGATGTGCTAGGGTAGGGTGCACTTAACTAGATGGTTTTTAGTAAGAAATTCTCTTCCAATAAAAAACCCTAATTTTCTTGTACGACAAGAGTGACATTTTTGGATACCCAGTGAAAGGTGCTCTATTCAATCAAGCTTTGATACCATGATAAGTTTTTAGTGTTGTTATTAGGTTCTTTTCAATTTACTATAGCATTTACAAAACAACAACATAAGTAGGATCACTGAAAGAAACACAATCACAAGGTACATAGCATTTTATCCTGAGAAACCCTCAAGGGGGAGAAAACCCAGTAAAAACTTCCCCAATAATAGATTGTCAATACAATGCCAAGACTTACGACCAAACCACCAAGAATAAACTAAGACTGAGTATGTGCCTCTCTTCTGCTTGTAACTGTGGCTTCCTTCAAAAGATGTGCACTAGAAGTGTGAGTGAGTGTGTATAAGTGAGGCATCATGTTAAGGTCCTAACCCGCACATAGGTAGATCAATGTATTCGAATGTAATAAATGTCAATATTAATAAGACCTTTCAATAAAATAGAATAAGGCGGATGTAAGAAGATCTAATAGAAGCTTCCGCTTCTAGAATGATCTTCCTCTAGATGCTTCTTTTTAGTATAAATAGGAGTCGAGGGTATGAGAACCCTAGCTTGGATATTATTGTAACAGAGCGTTGCTCGATTGGAGGTTGCCCCCTCGAAGAGGC
>ML822093.1:78501-98318 GCA_009831015.1 Picea engelmannii | reverse complement strand
ACATTTTCCACGGACCGTCGAAAAATACTCAAAACTCAAAAAAACTTGTCCCAATACCCGATCAAATCCCTCCTATGCAACTCCTGAATCACTCTAAATGGTTTTTGGTATAAAGAAAATGATAAGGGAGGCCAAAACAATGACAAAAAGAGTCCAAAAAGTCTATAAATAGAAGTTGGCAGCTCATTATCAGCATTGTTGATTTGGAAATTGACTCTGGAGCCAAAAGACCCCCTTTGATTAAAGTAGTGATTCTGGGAGCTATAGTGGACAAAACGAACTTCTGTCTGGACCAAGTAAGTAAAAACTCCCTTATATTGCATTTTATGTCTTTATTTATGCATTGGGTTTCATTTTTTAGGGGGGCGTCGACCTTTAAAAATTCAGCCCTAGGTCCACGCGGGTTGTCTCAGGACAGGCCGCGTGTACATTCAGGTAGATTAAACTTTGCATGCGTGTACACACGACTGTCACCATTACAGCATGCATGGGCCCCCTTATGGAATGAAAAAGGCACAAAAAGAAAGGTTTTAACTCTCCAGAACCTTTTTGTTTTACAGGATGTATGTCCATTGGAGAGAAAGAGAGCATGAAGAGGTGAATGAGTTGGTTGGGGAAGACCCCAATGATGTGGCTACGTTGATGTAGTGTGGGTTACTCAATTTTTTTCTATGTCCTTTTATGCGGGCACAACCTAGGCTACTGAATGCCTTGGTTGACTACTGGCATCTGGATGCAGAGGCATTCATGTTAGAGGGGCAGTCACTGGTGCCCGCGGTCGAGGACATTTACTTTTTGACTGGCCTCTCTAGGAGAGGGGAACCATTCGATTTCTGTACTTTTCTTGCAGGGACGCATAACATAGAGGAATTGATAGGTCTATATTGTACAACTGATACAGTCCGCTCGAGCACGCAGGTGACCATAAGCAAGATCACTAACTTATCGCTACAGGCGATAGTATTTCTTATCGGGTGAATTATTGGTTTTGCGAATCTACATCAAGCGTCCCATGAGCAGATGAACTGTGTAGTCCAGTGCTTAAATGAACAAGTTTTTGATTGGAGTACCACTTTGCTTGAGTGTATAAAGAGGCAATCAATAGATTTTCATTTGCGGACACATAGGAACTTCGGGTTTGGGAACATTCTGTGTTCGTTCTTTTTTTAGAGAGTTCCAAGTTTTAGTCCTCGAGTAGTGGTACAAGGACATCAGGCCTCTCTTCCTGTTGTGTGTAGATGGGCAGTACTATTGCCGCAACAGGGTGGTGGAAGGACCAATGAGTCCTTCGATGATGAATTTTTTGCAATGTTGTCATGACAGATCCCGATTATAGAGGACTACCCCTATGTCGGGATTGATTTTTCGAGAGACCCGGAGATACCAGTACCTTCTGGTGAGGAGCGAGGAGAGATGGGAAAGTATCCACCTTTTTAGTTTTTTTGTTGTATATGTAATTTTTTATGTTTTTTTGTTATATATATCATTTTTTTTTTTATGCCAGAGTATTTGATGGATATGTGTTTCATTGTGTGCAGATGTGGGACCAGTGCGACCCGCTGACTGTGCGAAGAACAGGCATCGTCCTCCGCCAGGGGTCGCACCTGCCACCGCAGGGGGACCAGTAGTAGCAGGAGATCTTCGAGCCGAGGAGGTTGAGAAGGTACTGAGACGAGTTGAGAGTAAATTTACTACGCTCACTCGCACGGTCCCGATGGCAGAGATTGAGGACCTACCACCATCTATGCAGCCTCATGCAGTGGGGGCACCACGGACATGGGTCTGGTTGTTTCGGCGTTTAGCCAATGCTGTGGACCAGTATAACAGGGCCCACAGGCCCTGAATTTAGCTAAACATTTTGATGTGCCACGAGCACTACTTCTATATATTTTTTGAGGGCATAAGCCTTGTGACTCGTTATCGGTCCTATTTTTGAGGCACTTGCGTCCATCTATGTACTCTGGTTACTTTATGATATTATATATGGTTTTTTGGTCTTTTGTGTCTTATGGATCATGTGTGAAAAAATGTACTTACATGCTTATGTTAATGTTCTTTCATATGTGTGCAAGATGCCAATCTAAAATTTGATTAGCTAGAGTATCTGTAACTTAGTTTAATCTCCTAGGAACATGAAAATATGTAATATAATCAAAGTTTCATTCTAAGAGACGTACCCTAAGGATTCATCAGTGTAAAGTTGGATCATGAACCCGGTACACTCTTTTTAACCGAGACATAACCAGTTGAGTGTCGAGATAGACCCGAATATGAGAGATACCCAATGACAAAGCGTCATGAAGCAACACAATAACTACGCTATACTCAGAAACATTATTTGTGGTGTCACCTAAGCATATACCTCTGGAAGATAATAATTGGCCTTGAGGTGTAAATATTACCCAAGCTACGGAGGCAAGCCTCTGAGTGTGTCGACTCACACTGTCTGCATACCCAACAAACACCTTAGAATCACTTGACATCTGCCACAGTGACGAAATATAGTATCAACGACATGTCCATAATACTAAAAGAAACTAAAAATTAATAGTACAAAGACTATACATATGTTACAAAAATTTAACCACAGTGACCTCCCTATGAGTAATACTTTTTGAGGTAGATCCCATTTCTAGGCTCCGCCAAAGCATTCCCTTCAAAATCAACCAGACGATAAGCGCCCTTTTTAAAACCTCTTTTATGATGAAAGGTCCGAACAACATGGGTTTGAATTTTCCTGCCCCCAGGGGGTCCTTATCTTGGTCATAGACCAGGACAAGGTTGCCTTCAGACAAAATCCAAGGATGAACAGACCTATCATACTGACACTTGACCTTATGTTTGTGAACCTCATTGGCCAAGGCCGCATCACGATGTTGTTGATTGAATTGCTCAAGATATACTAACCGTTCTTCAAGTGGAGAAGTGTCTGGAAATAATTGTGCTGCCAACTTTAGAGATGGGATTTGACATTCGATGGGCAAGACTGCCTCCGGCCCGTAAAGGAGTAAAAAATGTGAGAAACCGGTTGCATTCTTAACAGATGTTCGGTAAGCACATAATGTCGAGTATAACATCAAATGCCAATCTGACTGGGCTGAGTTGATAGTTCGTTGTAGAATGGTATTAAGAGTTTTGTTTACAGCTTCCACCTGCCCATTTTCTTGAGGGTAGTAGGGTGATGAATATGCTTTCTGTAACCCAAGATTTGATGTTAACTCAGTCATCATTTGGTTCTGAAAGTGACTTCCATGGTCAGTGACAATCTCCCTCGGGACGCCAAACCTTGCTATTATCTAATTGAATAAAAAGAGAGTTGCAGTCTCTCCATCATCTTTAAACGTTTGCATAGCTTCGACCCACTTTGTGAAGTAGTATATAGCCATGGTGATATAGCGGTGAACCCTTACTAAAGGAGGGTTGAAAGTAGTGTAATCAATCCCCCACTTGGTGAAGGGACCAACTGTGATGACAGGAAACATGGGAGCAGGATGTGCCCTCATCTTCTGAGAGAAGATTTGGCACGGATGGTACTTCTTGACTGATTCGATACAATCTTTGATAAGTGTCGGCCAGAAGTAACCTTCTTGTAGAATATTTTGGGTTGTTTCCAACCCAAACAAATGACCGCCACAAGCTCTGGTATGGAAATCGTTAAGCACGATAACTGCTTCCTCATGAGTGAGACATTGACGTAGGATGCAGTCTACACCTCTCTGATACAATGTATCATCGATTATGAGATAATTCTTAGCCTGATGGCGTATTCATCGATGCTCATCACGAGAAGCAGTGGTGGGGAAATTCATAGTCTAGAGATAGATAAGTATATCTCCATACCAGGGATCTGAAGATGTGATCAAAAACATATCTCCCTGGATAGGCGATTCTTCAGGCACCACGTCACCTAACTCAACCGAAAGTTCCGAAATAAGTTCTACAAAGACCAGCGACTTTTTAGACTTTGTTGAAACAAAGTCTAAGTCAAACTTCTGGAGGATGAATATCCATCTACTGATTTTTCCATCTATTTCCCATCGTGTCAACATGTACTGGAATGGATTCACGATAGCAATGACGGTGGTCTTGTGAAACAGAACATAATGACGAAACCGTTGAACATCATGAACTGCTTCCAACGCAAGTTTTTTGATGTGAGAATAATTGAGTTCCGGTCCTACGAGGCCTCAACTCAGGTAATATATCACGTATTCTGAGAACAAGTCATCTTCCTAAACTAAAACCATGCTAATGGTTGATTATGCTGCAACCAGATATAATAAGAAATCTTTGTTATAGTTAGGTGGCCGGAGCAGAGGGGCGGTTGTGAGGGCGTGTTTTAATGCGTCGAAAGAGCATTGAGCAGCATCGTCCCAATAAATGGGAATGTCTTTCTTCAGTAAGTGCATAAATCCCTTGGTGATCTCGACATAGTTGGCGATGAAGCATCGTAAAAAGTTCTCCTTACCTTGTAGACTCTGAAGTTGAAGGGTTTTGCATGGGGGGGGAAACTGAATTATTGCCTCAACCTTGAGGGGATTGACCATGATCCCTGTTGTTGACACTATGAAACCTAACAATCATCCTGACGGTATGCAGAAGCTTCACTTGTTTGGATTCAAGCGAATCTGAAAGTAGCGACAATGTTCGAAGATAAGTTGGAGGTGTGTGGGATGATCTGTTCTCTTGCAAGATCGTGATGCTAAATCATCTAGATAAGCCTCGACTATATGCTTGAGGTCATGAAAAGAAAAATACATGGCCTGTTGAAAGGTGGCTCCAACAGTTTTTAGACCAAAAGGCATTTTATGATATGCTAATGTACTCCATGGGAAGATGAATGTCGTTTTGTGTTGGTCTTTGGGTTTGATTTGAATTTGATTATATCTCGAAAAACCATCCATGAAAGAAAAGGCCTCACAACCCACACATTCATCAATGATATGGTCGATGAATGGTGTGGGAAAATTATCTTTGGGACATGCCTTGTTCAAATCACGGAAGTCGGTACATACACGAATCGTGCCTTGTTTTTTATTGACCGGAACGGGGTTTGACACCCATTGGGTCAAATGGATAGGATAGATAAACTCGTATTTTAGCAATTTCTCAACCTCAAACTTAATGGTTGTTTTTTTCTTAGGATTAACTGGACGAAGATTTTGCCAAACCGGCTTGGCATCAGGATACGTTGTGATTTCATGTTCAACGATTTTTGGATCGATACCTGGCATTTCCTCATAAGACCAGGAAAAAACGTCGCGGAATTCTTTGAAAAGATCTGTGTATATTTGAATCTCTTTAGGGGAACAGTACGCTCCGATGAAGACATTCTCCACGATGCTAGGGTTTTGGGATATATTGATTGGTAAGGTTGCAGCGATAGTTGCCATATTACCCTCAGCATAAACCTCATGTGTAGCTAAGGGATTAATAGGACAAGATTGATCTCCCATCATAGTCACGATGAATTCTCCCGCTTCAATTTGGATTAACTCTGGGAGGAAGTATGATCTGTGATACAGATCTTCCCTGGGTTTATCCAGACTAGTCATTGCTTCAATTATTGCTTCATCAGAGGGCAAGACTAAGTCTAATGAATCGGTGTGAGAGAGAGAACCCTGAGCCCAAATAGGCTCTAGAAGTGGATCTAACTCTTGTGCAGGAGCTGGATCAGTGTGGGTTGAAGTTTGTTGGACTAAAGAGTATGATACTTCAGCTGCAGACAAGGGCATAGACATGCCCGGATGCCCTGTCCCATCCATCGTGGCCGATGGGGAAGGAAGTGTCCATGGATTGTCGAAGTAATTCATGCGAAATGACGAAAATTGAAAAATCCCAACCTTATGGTGATTGGATATAAACTTGATATCACCTTGAGGGGGCGGGTAATCGATGGTACCCATCAAATATGGGCACAAACCAACCCCTACGTTGACGACACTTGGTTGAGGATTATCAATCATCGGGACCGTGGATGCCCCCAAAGTAGGGTCAGGTCTAGAGAAGGACAATTGATCAATGGTCACTATCCAGCCTTCGTGTGGAAACAACAAGACTCGAAAAATTGTAGTAACCACATATTGCATGGCATAAGTCCAACTCCTTGCTAACAAGATGTTATAGTTGAGGGGAGCATCGACTACCTCTACTTCGACACACATGGTCTTCCCTCCTAACTACACAGGGAAAGAAGGAACGATACCATGTGGTCGAAATGAAAGAACGTCGAACGCAGTGAGGAGAGTAGGTGACGGAGACAAAACAGTTTGGCCAATGGCCTTCCAACATGCCAACAACATAACACATTTCGAAGCGCCCTCATCAACCACCATGCAGAAGATATTCTGAGTAAAAAAAAATCGTGGAATAAGCCGCTACAATCTGAAACGCTATGTGGTAAGGCAGACGAGGTTTTAAGTTGGTTGTATCCAGCATAATTGTACCCAGATTACAAGTCTCGGTAGATCCTAAAGAGGTTAACAAGGCTTTCCTCTGGGAAGGGCAGCTTTGGAGGACCTCCAAAGCAGACATCGCACAAGGGGTTTGTGATAAATCTTCCACCACAGAGTAGTTTTGGGCGGCCCTTGCGTTTGGGTTATGAGAAGATTTTTTGAATGCGCCTTTTGGAATGCGTGTCATTGTTTCACCCAACGTCTTCTCAATATGTAGAGGAAGATATGGGAGTTCATCTTCTTTACCCTTCTCATAAGTGCTCAGTTTACTATAGTCATGCGCTCTAGTCGATATAAAATCATCACCCCTCACCATATATACGTTCGTGGACGTGGGGTTGTTCGGAGGCGGACAGGGTTCTTGGTTGCCCCCTTCTGTGCTTGCAGAGGCTTGGGTTAGATTTTTTCCATGTTGAAATGGATTGGTTAACTTGGTTAACACAGTAGGTTGTTTTTGTGTTACAAACATTTGGGCTTCTGCAAGCCGAGGACATAGATGGGTTGGGTGGTCTTCCGTGCACAAGTTACATGGATACCTCGCCTTCTGTTTTTCAGTGTTGTCCCCACCAGCATTATCAGTAGATTTTTTATCCCCCTTACCCTTCTTTTGTTGGTTTTTCTTTCCTTCAGGCTGCTGGGTGGCCTTTGGGTTAGTCGATTGCATTGTGTGTACCTCCGACATTTTGGTAGGGGGAACAACCAAAGTAGTAGTTTGGTTGGCCGTTGTGTGTTGTATAGATAGTTGTTGCAACTTCTTCGTCAATTGCTCAGCGGGCTTTGTTTGTGTTGAACCAACAATACCATCGGCATGTGGTCCAGCTCTCTGTCTAGTTTTATCTAGTATTGAGCGTGGCACATCTGGCAAGATGTTGTATAATAAACCGGACTGAGAATATATGAGCTCAAATTGTTGAGCTCTCATGATGGCGTCTTCTTCGGAGAATACTCCCGACATTGTGACGTCTTTGGATAACTGCGGGACCAAATACTTAAGGAACCACTCAAGCAAGAATGATGGTGGGACTGGCACCTTAATTAAACTCTTCCGGTGTCTCCATTCTCGGATGTGATCAGAGATATGGTCCACTGTTGTTTGTTCGAAATTGGCCAGAAGCTCTATGCCAGTGTCGTATCTCATAGGTAACTGGAAATGGTTTAGGAAAGCCATTGCCAGCTCGCCGAAGGAAGAGTATCTTGAGCGATCAATCTCAATGTACCATTTCGCGTCACTCCCAGTGAGAGTACATTGAAACAATCACAATTGTACGGAGTCATCTTTCAATGAGTTAGATGAGCACCAAAGATGGAAGGTAGTCATATGATCTCCTAGATCTTCATTAGTCTTGGCTTCGAACTTTGGAATGTCCGAAGGCAACTTCGTCAGCATAGGAGGCCAATGCGGATCATGAAACATAGGGTCATTCAACAACCTTGTCAAATCTGGCAAGTGCAAAGTCGCCAGGAAAGGTAGTTTGGGTCATTGGTGATAACCTGGGAAAAAGGGGCCTAGAGTTTGACAGGCACTAGGTTGCCAAGAAAATTTTGGCTGTTGGCCTGGATTCTGGTAGAAACCATGGCCCTGGCCAGCGTATGGATTTTTCATATGTGGAGACATCATCGGTTGATTTCCCAAATAGGACATAGATGGTTGGGCATGCATTATATTCGAAGGACTATGGGAAGGGTTGCCCCATGTCAATCCCGTGGGGATAGGCATAGTAGTTTGTCTGGGGTTCCATTGATTATGGAAAGAATTACCCCAGATCGGCATTCCAGATGAGGGAACGGATCCCTGCCAAGAATTCCAAGGCCCTGATGCAGAAGAAGTTCCTAGGTTCCCCCCCTGTGCAGGAATAGTACCCTGCACAGGAATAGATTGTCCAAAACTGGGATTGCCCCTAGTCGGGAAGGCGACTGACGAGAAGGCGTTTTTTCCAAACGTTCTGGCCAAAGAAAATAGTGTCGAACCTACCGGCATATTATGCGAAGGAGGTCCTTGACTCCCTGCTCCAAATAAACTATGGTATGTAGGTTTCCCGACGGATTGTTGATGTGAGCCACCGAGTGAAGGGGACGAAGGAGGGGTATGACCTCCTCCATAAGGGAAAGCGTTAAAAGGAGCAGGAGTGGCCCCCATGTGACCTTGCAAAGGAGTTCTAGAGCTCCCTGCCCCCAGACCTGAAGTCTGTAAAGTGGAGTAGGAAAGTACAGGACTTGTACCTGAACTAGGCATCCTGTATGAGAACGGAGGGCCTGTCGCACTTGGTGTGAAAGGGGTTGTGGCCGCCGCCAAAGATGGGATCAGACCATTGTGCGATGTAGAAGTGGTCGAGACCATGGTGGCTTGGACCAGTGACGGTGGGTTAGGAGGTGAAAACTCTCCTGTGGTGACAACCATAGTGGGAATTGAAGAATTCCCAGAAGGAGCAACATCATTTGTTTCCATTGATGTGTGTAACACTGTTTGGCACTCATAAAATTGAATTGGTACAATGAAAGGTGCCAAGAAATCAGTGGTTGGGGTTTCAACCGGGCCAAGAGAATTCGCTTCAAGGTCCAAAATGTTTAATTCCTCCGGATGTTGGTCGAGCACAATTTCTTGTAACCCAGTCGCTTCAAAAGACCCTTATTGGTCTAGCTTTCGCCTTAATGGTGGCAGGGGTGGCTCCAGTGTAACCGGCGGTAGGCCAAGAAGCCTTCGTGACCGGTAGAGCTCGTGATCCTCCACTATGTGAGAATATCAAAGACACTCTAGGGTAGTCTAAACGTTCAAAAGTAACACACACTAAAAAGGTCCCTAGAAGATAAGACAGGCAAACACTCAATTAATTGGAAGAACAGTTACAACAACCAACACTAGAGAAACTTACCGGTGAAAGTGAAACTCGAACATGGAAGCACCCTCTGGGTATACTCTAAAAAGAGTGGCCCGATGTTTGTCTTAGGTACCATGGTATACCCCCACAGTCACCTGTGTATGTCCATAAAAAATATAGGAAACTAGGTTGCCAGCGCATGAACAGTCACCAGGCAGGTACAGTCGAAAGTCAGGTAGACCACAATGAGAAGGGTATCGAGCCCGAAACCTATCAAGGGTATCGAAAGAAAGTGGTCCGAAAGACAACTGAGGACCTTGAATGGATTCAAGACCCACGAAGCCTCGTGGAAAATGCAATCGACGGAATCCCAAAACAAGCCCTCTATATGTGTTCTCCACTACGATTGGTCCAGCTTTGGAGGGGTTATCTCTGCTACCTTTCCGCACATGACCTCGTGTTTATCCCCTGTGTTAGAGGGGGGTCCCGGATAACTTTCACGATACTGGACTTAGACACTCCCTAACTCAGACTCCAATGTTTGATTTTAAATGGCCTTGAAGAGTTTCTGCTCAACCTAATTCAAGGCCCTAATCCTGAACTAGTTAGTTAACCCTACAAACATAAAAGTCTAATAAATTTTAGCTTTAGTGTTAATTTTATGGCTTTGTATTATGTCAAGGGGTATGAAAGTGAAACTGATGATGTGTAAAAGATGAAATCAAAAATGAATAAAAAAGATGGAAACAAAAAACTTTTACTTAATGCAAAATTTCAACAACTTTTCAAATTTTTTTTTTTTTTTTTAATTTTCTAAGATTTTGGATAGCAAACTCAAAAGAAATTTCACTTGACTACAAGCTATTTATGATCTAAGTAAACTTTAAAAACTTATCAAATAAACGACTTTTACCTGGCTAATAATGCAGAAGCACACTCTTCAACCAAACAAGAAAATGAAAAGAGATTGTTTTTTTATTTAAATGCTTGATAAAGCAAAAAGGAAAAATACCAACAAGCAAAAACCAATAAAAAAAATTATGGCCTAATCGCAGATCGCAAAGAATCACTTCAAGAAATCACACACTAGCAACTTAAAAAATGACTCTCACACTTGTCTAAAAACCCTAAAAAAATCTTTTTTTATGACAACTTTTAAATGAGAAAAAGCAAGCTAAGGGTAATATTAATCCTAAGCTAATGTCTTCTAAGACAGAGATTCAAAAACCTGAGAGTTATAATTCTCATCAAGGGAAAGGATTATTGCCTTACCCTCAACAAAAAATATCATGCACAAGCACACTACTGATAATCCAACAGCAAGCATGTGAACGCAAGCTATATAGAGACAGAGAGCGTGTACACGTGGGCTGACCTTGTACAGGCCGCATGTATCTCTAAACTCTGAGAAAAAATATAAATAGACATCTCAAACCAAGAAGAGACCACTGATATTGATAACCAATATCCCTTGAAGGCTTGGACACTCTTTTTAACAGAAAAAAACAAATAATGTAAGGAAAAAAATTGTAAAACAAAACAATCTTAGACAAGACTTCAAACAACCAAGACTTAGAAAGAATCCCAGAAAACCCCTGAGAATGTCTGATTCTGATAGGGAAGAGGATGATTTCCTCAAAAATTCTCTGGACTCTACACACTACTACTACTTCTTCAGCTAGCATTCACACGCGGGCTGTGAGAGAGTAGGGCGTGGGTACACGTGTGCAGACCTTATGCAGGCTGTGTGTACCTCTGTGGGTCTCGAAAAAACATAGTCAAGCAAATAACAAAGATAGCTGGTATGGGAAACCAGACTCTCTGCTAACTCATACTTTACAGAAACTATAAAAAAAACAGGCAAGAAAAACCAGTCTTTTTCTAAAAACTACCCAAAAAATAAAATTCCAAGAACCCTAGAGACTTCCCCAGTATGGTCGCCAATTTTGTTGTGAGGGAAATCTCCTTAAGGACTAGCAAATAGGGTTATGCTTTGCATGCAGATATGACCAAGAGAAAAACTACTTTCTACCTTCGTTCCTAGATTTAAATCCCATTTATTTTTAGTAAATACATGGCCAGATCAACCTGCCTCGTTCCGAGTGTTTGATGTCGATCCTCTTTTTCACTTGATCACTTGTTCATAGTTCTCCTTCCAAAGCTGACCTGCATATAAGACAAGCAACGACTACACATGCATATTACCTATAGACTAACGGGTTAGAAATTCAAACATGTACTTATCAAACTATGAATAACTCATGAATTGGGATGGGAAAATCCTTTTCTTTATTACTTTGAATGAATCAACTTACAAAAAATTGAGACCGGCCACTGCTCCGCGAACTTGATCCTGGGATCCTCTTCAACTGTCCTCCAACTTATTTTCTTTGTATCTCTTCTAGCACAAGGATGGCTAAAGGGTTGGGAAAATGGGAATATGCAAATGGGAAGAGTTTCTTTGCTATATTTTTCCTCCTCCAAATGGGACCCCTAGCCCTTCTTTTATAGGCTAGAATAAGCTAGGTATTTGGACGAACCCTCAGCCATGCATGGCTGGGAGTTTCATTTAACTCACCCAGAGTTGTGTGTTCCATCGACAACTTTCCTTTTTTCGTGCTTTTGTCGGTCCACGCGGGTTGTTTTAGGTCAACTAGCATGTACACGCATGCAGTAATGGAGTAGGGCGCGTGGGCCCTTATAAAAGAGGTTTTTTTTTAAAGAGTTGTTCAGCAGTGCTTTGGAAAAGATGGGATCTGAGATGGTCTGATGCGAGGTAAGCATGTATGGTGCAATTTAGGGTTATAACAACAGGATCTCGAGGGTAAGCATCCAAATAACCCCCCATTATCAGGTTCTGACATTTTGCAATGATAGAAGTTGAGAATAGAGATCCTTCAAAATCCTCCAAGTCAAGTGTTCCTATACCATAAGGCAGGCAGATACCCGTGAAGGGTCGAAGGCCAAGTTTCGGTTTTTCTATGCATCACTCCTAGAGTCACTCAACTCTTGTGAGGGCATCCATCACGTGACCCATTTATGAGGACAAAAATATAAATGTCGCACTTTGACCAAGGTACTTAGTGGCCAAAATTAGGATATCTACATAGGTGGCGATTGTGGGCTGCAATTTCACCTTGGTCGGATTTTGTGTGGCTATTGGGAAATATCGCCAGCTCTTTCATGATATGCACCCTCTACCCCTCATTATAACTGACTAGTTCAACCTTCACTAGTTCCTCTTTCGGTGTCTTCAGACCCCACTGTCGAGTGCTATTGGAAGGCCTAGTGCTAAATTGAGAGGAAGAACGATAGGTCTTTTAGGACACAATCTTTTATTTTTTTTATTTTCCCCCACGTGGACAAAATCCACCTATCCACATGCTTGTTTATTTTACAATTGATTTATGTATGATATGATTACATGCAATTTTGAGTTTTACTACTTTGTGAAGGTCAAAATTATAAAAGCACTTGTTCATTTATTTCTCTTGTCACCATTCACACACATTCACTTAACTATTAGGAACCATAGGGGACCCACATAATCCTCGTCGTTCTAGACGCTTGTAGAATCTTCCTCCTATTCTCAGAGGAGTTCCTAGTCTTTCCAACTCACTGGTCAACCATCTCACACCCCCGTGAGTGCTACTATTTTGGGATCAACTTTACTTGGTTCCACTTTTCTTGGGTCAAAAACCCAAGGCAATCCATATGTTAGTTCTCCTTCACAAGGAGGTGGGAATCACAATTATTCTCAAGGAAGAGGTACACCCGCACCAAATCCCTCTCAAGGGACATGTTCATTACCTACACACACGATGACTGGAACTAATCCTCCGCCAAATCCCACTTTTCCATACTTGGCATCCCTCAACATTCTTGATTTAACCAAACTCACAAATGATCCCATTTTGCATGATGCTACTTGGCCCAATATGCCTACCAAGTTACCTTCAGACATTTTGAAGTTTGAAGGAAAACCAGGGCAAGATCCCGCCAACCATGTTATGACCTTCCACTTATGGTGCTCTTCAAACAACATCATGGATGATTCCATCCGCTTAAGGTTATTTCAACGAACTCTCATTGGTTCATCAGCCAAATGGTATGTGGGTGAAAAATTAGGGTCCCATGTGACCTTTGAATCATTGACCAAGTCCTTTTTGTCCTTTTTCCAATTACGAGTTCATCATGACACTGCTTTAGAACTTCTCTCTGAGTTCAAACAAACAATTGCTATCCATATCACCAACCGCATCCATGAATGGTGGCGACGAAGTAGTTTGTGTAAAGTAGAAACCACCAAATAACAACGTCTTGATTGGTTTCTCAAATCACTCGCCCCTATGATTGCCAAGGATGTAGCATCCACTTTTCCTCAATCAAAAGAGGAGGCCATCAGAAATTTCCATCAATTCGACCTCATATATGCTCAGTCGGGTTACTTGTATACAGTATTTCCTGATGCACCCAGACCCCTACCATTTGGCCAAGACAAACCTTGGTTTTCTCACGCTGTGGATGGGTTGATTGGTTCTATGACACCCCACAACCCTTATAGCAACCCATCACCTACTTATGGTGTAAATCAATATCCGCAACCATATGGAGGGATGTCTTATTACCCTCCTACCAGTCACCAACAATCATATCTTGTTGGTCCCTCTTAGTCATTGGGGGTACCCCCACCGGTACCCACGATGCATCTGGTCTCTCAACCAAGTACGAGTTCACCCCCAAAACCCGCATATAAACCCAACAGTGGTGGAAGTACTTCAACTTCCTACACACCATATGGATCATCTCCACAAAGAAATCCATATTTTCCATTTCCTGGTCCTCCCTAGAAAGTTGCTCCTCCACCAGGACAACCACATGTTGGTGTTAATTTTGTTCAACCCTCTCCCATTCAACAAGTTCATGCTTTTGAACAGTTGAATACATAAAATATGGACCATTAGTCGAATAATTCCAAGAAGAAAGGAAAAAACTAAAACAATAACAACCCAGTACCAGGAGGAAATAACCCCCAACAAAACCTTCCCACTGGAGGAAATCAGAATCAAGGCAACCAAAACCCCCAAGGGGGAAACAATAATCATCAACCATGACAAGGGAAGAACAAAAATCTTAGAACTAACTTCCCTTTCACTCTGTGTGGCGAGTATGGGCATTATACTCACCACTTCCCCCAAATTGTCGATTTCAAATGGATGAAAGAATCCATGAACACTCAATGCCCTCCAGCGGAGCCTTCCCCTCAGCAGACCCCACAACATTATTTGCAACCACCACCTCCAGCCGTGTTGCAAAACCCTATTCCACAAAAGGGTGTGATGAATACCCAACAAGAGATAAAATCTTCCCCACCACAAATGGGGAAGTATCAAAATCCAGGTCCTAATCAACCTGGAAATCGAGTCGATAACAATATCCTCCTTACCAGCGAGGAAGATTATTCTGCAAACTCACGGTCATCAATACTAAGTCTGTCCCGACTCTACCCCAACCACCTCTGCCATCACCCTGAGAGCTAGGACCATATTCCATCACCCTGAGATATTATGACGGTCGACCATCATCCCCTAAAGGGCTCTTCCAAAATTTCCCCGTAGAACTTGGGGGAAAAACCATCTTGATTGACATTGAATTTATTGACGTCCCACTTGATTAAAATATCTTGTTTGGGTGTAGCTACATGTATGTTATGAATTTTGTATCCTCTTCTCTATTTTGTATGATGATGTTCCCCCATAACGGGAAAATCGTCACCATCGACCAACTTACACATTATGAACCTAATCACTCCGCCAACATTGACAATATTCTCCCCCTAGTCCACACTAGCTCGAATGATTTTTCAGTCATCGACATGGGCCCTGGAATATTCAAGGCCCCATCCTTGTTAGGGACTTATCATGGAGCACCACCTCTTCTACATCCTTCCACTTTAGCACAAGTGTATTTTTTTTCCTCTAACAAAACTGATATCAGAGACAATACTCCTCTCAAGGAGGCCCCTCCCCACATCAAAGTTCCACTAGTTGGATAACTCCTACCTCAGGAGTTCCATGAAACCACCACCGAACTACTTGTCCTGGATTTCCCCCCCGTCCAGGGGAAAATCCCAGTTTGGAAGACAGACCCCCAAGCCATTACCCAAATCCCCTTCTTCTACCCCACCTGGAGTCCAAGCATTCTAGGTAGTCGCTACTCTCACCCTTCCCAACATGGTGCTCACCATCCCTATATGGTATCTCCATCCACCCAATGTGGTTCCAACACCATCTCTCCCTCCTCAGACAGAGGGATTACCGATGCAGATCCCAGTACAGGCTCCTTCCACACCACCATCACCCCCAACTAGCAGCAACACCACTTCCACTGGCGGGGAAAGAAGTAAGAACGAGCCCACAATGTTGCTCCATCCCTAAGCTCAATCTCCTTGCACACTACTCAAAAGAGAAGGACACCCCACTAACATATGTCCTACTCTTCTCGAGTTGCACAATCTTATCCATCTCCCCAAAGAAACCCCATTTCTTACCACTCCACCAAGTACTTCAGTTGCTACTACGGAGTCCTCACCCACACACAAGAAAGGGTTACAAAGTAATTTTGCTTGTGCCATATGCTCATAATATGTCCATTACACCCATCATTTCCCATCTCTACCTCAATTCCTCCAAACATTAGTCGTAGTGCACCACACATCCCTGCATAAGCCCCCTCAGGCTCTCCCTACTGATGCTCACATCACTGACATTTGTTATGTTTCTTAGTCAGTCTCCGCGTGAATGAGGTACCATCTGCAGTATCGTGACATTTGATTCATGTCAATAGATCCATCACACCATGTACACGATATCCCTTCTATGTCCTCATCCTCTGAAGACAACAACACTTACTCGTTGATGGGTCCCCCTACCATCTCCCAAGATCCCCTATCTTATCACATTTTCCACTACGATGAAGATATCTTGGAGGAACTAACTACCCCCGATTTCCCATGGAATGTGCTCCATCATTGAGCACTTTTCTTCTCACAAGAGGCCTTTCACCCTCCTACCCAAGCCTCCTTGTGTGCAATCGAAACCAAGGATTTCATTCTTTCAGGGCATATAGACTGGTTCAAAAACCCTATCCCTTCCCCTAATTCTTTTAAAGAAGGCAACATGGACAACATCTCCCCCACTGTCAAAATTGACATTTCCATCCAACCAAGAATCATAGAATATATCACCATTGGCACCGCATGCTCCCCTGAAGAAATCATTGCTTACAAAACTCTTTTTCAGGAATACCAAGAATTTTTTTCCTGGTCATATACGAAGATGCCTAGCCTTGATACTTCTATAGTTGAACATAGAATCGACACCTAGCCAAATATTTCCCATGTTCTTCAAAAGAAACGCCCCCTCTACCCATCCAAATCTACGGCTATCAAAGCCAAAATTGACAAGTTACGCATTGTCGAGCTCATTTACCCCATTGCGTACACTTATTGGGTCTCCAACCTCGTCCCTGTTAACAAAAAACAGGGAACTATTCGCATTTGCACAGAATTTCATGATATCAACCACACTTTCCCCAAAGACAACTTCCCAACCCCTTTCATCGACCAAATCATTGATGATTGCACCGGCCATGAGGCACTTACCTTTATGGACGAGTTATCCGGCTATAATCAAATTCAAATCCACCTGAAATATCAGTACAAAACCACTTTTATAATCCCCTGGGGTACCTTTGCTTATTGTGTCATGCCTTTTGGACTCAAAACTTCGGTGCTACATTCCAACAGGCCATGAAATACATTTTTCATGATCTTTCTTGCATCATCCTTTCTTATTTGGATGACCTCACTGCTCGATCCAAAAATTGAACCCAACACTTAGACAACAACGCATCATTTCCCAACGATGTCGCTAGTATAATATCCGCTTGAACCCCCTCAAGTGCATCTTTTGCGTCTTGGTCAGATGCCTCCTTAGGTTCATTGTCTCTCAACAAAGCATCATGGTGGACCCCCTCAAGGTCCAATCTATCACAGAAATTCCACCACCTAGGAATTTACGCCAACTGCATATCCTACAAGGCAAAGCCAACTTTTTACGTCGCTTTGTCCCAGACTACGCTACTCGCACACATGGTTTTATCTTCATACTACGACATGATATCCCATTTCAATGGGAATAACATGCTCAAACAACTTTTGATGATTTAAAATCCTCCCTATCCAATGCCCCTTTCATCAGTCCCTCAAACTACGATCGCAATTACATCCTCTACTTATCAGCCTCGGTTGTCTCAGTTGCATGATTCCTCATCCAATTAGGGGATGATGGGAGTGAACATGTGATTTACTACATTAGTAAAAACCTTTCATGACCACCCTTGAAATATAATCATGATGAGAAACTCGCATTAGCAGTTTTCCTCGCAGTCCAAAAACTATGACACTATATTCTACTTCAAACTACCAAGGTCGTAGTAGATTCCAACCCCATGCAGTACTTTCTTAGGCGTCAGCAGATTAATGGAAAATTTTCTCGATGGACTGTTATCCTCCAAGAACACGATCTAGATTTCTCTACTCCCTTGGATGCCAAATATTCCCTCATCAATGATGATTTCCCTGATGAACACCTCTTCTTCATCCCCTCCGATGACCCCTGGTATGGTGACCTCCTCGTCTACCTTCGGACATAGAATTTTGGGTGTCATCTCTCTCGAGATGATCGTCGATGCATTCACCATCAGGCCCCCTGATACCTCATTATCGAAGGCATTATCTATTGACATGGGGTCTATACCATCCTTTGGTGATGTCTTATCATCGATGAAGCTGACATAGTCTTGAATGATTTCCACAGCGGCTCTTGCGGTGGTCACCTCTCAGGTATTCCAACGCCCAAAAAAATATTGATTCAGATACTTCTGGACAACTTTGTTTCATGACTGCATCCACTCTGTCAAGCGATGCGAAAAATTCCATATTTATGCAAACAAATCACAAGCTCCACCAGCTCTTCTACACCCAATCATCATAGCCAGCCCCTTCTATAAATGGGGCATATACTTCATGACTTTCCATCCTCCATCCAGTAATGGGAAAAATTACATTGGTGTGGCAGTGGATTACTTTACCAAATGAGCCAAAGCCATGCCCACTTTAAACAACACTGTTGACACATCAACGCATTTTTTATCCAACCATGTCATTACCCAATTCGGAGTCCCACAACAGTTAGTTTATGATCATGGTAAACATTTTTAGAACAATATATTTGCAGAACTCTCCTCAAAATTAGACTTCTCCCATGATTTTGTATCCCCATACTACCCTCAATCCAATGGATAGGTCGAGGTTGTCAATAAAGTCCTCAAAACCATGCTACAATGTAACGTCAACAAACATAAGACCAGTTGGCATCATATGTTGTTTTCCTCTCTATGGGATTATCACATGGAAATCAAAACTACCAGTGGTTTTACATTGTTCCACCTCATCCATGGGATCGAATCCACCCTCCCTATCGAGTGTGAAATCCCCACGTTACGCACTCCCATAGAGCTCTTACCTAACACTGCTCCAATGGAGTAGCGCCTGTTGACCTTAGATTCACTTGATGAAGACCATCGATCTTCATTACAACATAATGAGGCAACCAAAAGATGGTCCAAATCCACCTTCAACCACCATGTCAACCTTCTTTTATTCAACAAAGGTGATCTCGTGTTAGCCTATGATATCTCCCACGACACTCTGGGCCATGGGAAATTCGAGTCATTATGGCACGGCCCCTTCATCATCCAGCATTGCCTCACTAAAGGCGCCTACATCTTGGCCTCTCCATAAGGCCACCCTCTCAAAGAACCTATCTGCGGGTTGTACTTAAAGAAGTTCTACGCCTAATCATATCCCCCCTACCTTAGGTTTTTCTTTGTACACATTTGTATAGTTTTTAGTATTCTTTGTTGCGACCACTCCTGGTGTCTAATCTATCACCCATTTTATTGACAGATGTATCATCCATCATCCCACCATATCATTTATTTTGACGGTGTTAGCTGTTGCACCTAGAATCTCGCTTCGACTGCTTGGGCCATCTATACCCCCTCACATATCCTACTCCACTCTAATGGCATATGTTTAGGCCCGACCACTAACAACCAAGATGAATATGTCGTCTTCAATGGAATCCTCATCGAGGCCAGTCACCGCCACATTCATCACCTTAGCGTTTTGTTAGATTCCCAGCTTGTCGTCATGCAACTCAACAACGTGTATCATGTTCATGATCCTTGCCTCTTTCACAAATACCTGCAAGTTAGACTCCTAACTCACAACTTTGATTCCATCAAATTTGCACATATTCCAATAAACCTCAATCAAGTAGCACATCACATGGCTAACCTAGTATTAGATTGGAATTTATCACATTAAACAACATCATATACATAACATCATACATTTTCCAACATATAGAATAGACATCATACACCATATACACAAAACATAAAGACACGTATGATAAAA
>ML822093.1:36138-69160 GCA_009831015.1 Picea engelmannii | reverse complement strand
AAATAGCATGATGTATACTATCCATCCATGGGTGTTGTATCTGCATGTGCATTTTCCTTCATGTCCAAATAACTTCATCAATCTTGTGGTCCAAAACCCATGACTAGGGTTGACATCAATGACAACAACCAATCTTCCAACAGATTCACTTCTACTTTTAGTTTTATACATTGATTATTTGCTAATCACCGGTTGCTCGACTTTAGCATTTTTTGCAGTCAAGAGGATTCTACATGATAGGTTTTTGATGACGGATATGGGTCCACTACACTTTTTCCTTGGACTCAAGATCATTCAGGATGCATTAGGCATCAAACTGTCTCATGCCAAGTATGCACGATATCTTCTTGAGAGATTTCACATGATAGACTGCAAGTCTACTCCGACTCCTTTCCTATCAGGATTCAAACTTGAGGATGGAGGGGAGACTCCACTAGTTGACAACACACTGTACAGACAGCTAGTGGGGAGCTTGGTGTATCTTACACACTCCAAACCAGTCCCCTCCTATGAAGTTGGCATAGTTTCAAGGTTCATGCAGGAGATGCATGAGCTATATTGGAAGGCTGAAAAGTGTATCCTTTGATACGTACAAGGCACCAACACCTTTGGGATTCATTGTGAAGTAGCATCTACATTAGATCTCATCGGGTTTACTGATTCTGACTGGGTTGGTGATAGCATTGATCGCAAGTCCACATCTAGTTACTCACTCAGTCTTGGTTTTGGGCCTATCTGTTGGTCGATTAAGAAGCAAGCCACCATTGCTCTATATTCAGCCGAGGTAGAGTACAAAGGAGTAGTTAACATAACCATTTAGGCTATGTGGCTACAACATTTTCTCACGAAGTTGGGCATTCAATTTCATCGGTCAATTTTCATCTAGTGTGACAACCAGATCACTCTAAAGTTCTGCAAAGATCTAGTTCGGAGGTAGCAGATAAAGAACAACAATATCCACATGCACTACATCCGGTACTTAGTACATCAGGGGATCATCGACATACAATTATGTCCTTCACCAGAAAAGACGGCAGACATCTTCACCAAGACCTTCACTGAGCAAAAGTTCCATTCTCTACAAATTCGTCTTGGAGTGAAGGACACAGTTTCCTAACAACTGTAGTTCTTATTTTTACATGCATTGTACCTCGAGGGGGAGTTTTTCCCATGATTTTTTCCCTCTTTCCTCACTTTATTTCAATGTATCTTTTGTATTTGGGTACCTAACATGGCCTTGTTGTTGGGATCCATTCTTTATTTTCACCATAGTGATGTTCAGGGGGGGTGTTGGAGTTACTTCACACACACCTAGGATTTCTTTTTCCTAAGGTTTTTCCTTGTTTATTATTCATACTTAGTCATTATCCAGGCTCCTATATTTTAGGGGAGAATATTCCACCTAGAGAATATTCTCTTTCAGTTGACACTTCAGTTCGACTAGTTGAGTTGAGTCTAGATGCTACATTGGATTTGTCACCATGCAACATTGGGATAATCACCATGCTAATGTGCACTTTCCTTGGGATCATCACCATAGTGTCGCATTACCCTTGATTCCTTGATCTAATCCTCACTACACTCTGTTCAGTCGGTTAATTGAAGACTGGTTAACTAGTTAACTCAGCTAGGTGGCAGTTCACTCCCATAACTTCCTGAGAGACTAGACTAGGTGGCAGTTCACTCCCATAACTGTTGGTGTGTGTCCAGATCACACTATACCACCACTATGGTGCATTGGTTCTCCTCCAATGAAAATTCATTGATTTATACAGAGTATATAATGTGTAAATTATTCATTATTCATTACGGTTAATGAGAATTCTTCTATTCTTTCTCCCCTTCTTCTTATTTCTCAATTTCTCTCTACAAATGTCTGTATTATTTTCTAGCTAGATCTATTATGTGCGGATTCAACACATTTACAATATGCACTTTGCCCCGGAGGATCATTTTTCTCATGCCAAGTTTAGGTACGCATGTTGACTTTCAGTTTTAATCAAATAGTTGTCATATATTTTATCATCAGATATTGTTCATGTCGGGTATTTGGTTTTGTGTGTGTAGGTACTTGTTCAAAAAGCTTACAACCCCTTCAGGTATATGTTCGACATTGACATGTAATTATTCCTTCTGTAATCAATTGCATATCCTAGTTACACCCTCTGGCATTTACCTTTAGGATCCCTACATTTGTCTCTGTAGTATCTTCACCTCCACCACATTTTCGTATTGTCATTCGATAGCACTCTCCCCCACATGAGTTGTCCCATTCATAATTCCCCTCAGAAACTTGACACTCATGCTCATTTCACCCCCTAGTATTGGGAGTCTCGATAGTATTTTTCACTTCTGAGAATGAACCCCATACTTCTTCTCATCATATTGCTAACATTCCCAATGGACTCCCGAGTCATATCATCCTACACTTGGTTCTATTGACTTCACCCCCATAGTTTCATTATCCCTCCACCTCATCCACCATCAGTTTTCCCATCTGCATATTATCCTCCATCCACTTACCTAATACAAAAACCCACCCATGGGGCCCCCACCCTCCACCAGTTATCTTTCAAAAACTTGTGCCCTAAACAGGCCAAGTCATCTTTCACTAGGGCACTCGTTTTTGTATCTGTATACTCAACCCATATTATTCTTTATTTCTTTGGTAATTTTATAAATCCCTTGTTTCCATCATATACATAGATTTTTAGTCGTCATCCTCGATGGCCTTCTTTTACCCGGCAAATCAACCCATGTCGCCCTTGGTTGGGGCATCCACCCTTTTTTCATACTGACATCGTTAATAAACCCTAAGTATCCCTAGTCCATGTACCCACAATCTCTGATTTTTCCCACTTCATTAGCCTCTGGCATAGTTTAACCCCATATCTAGTCATCCCCCTGACACTAGATCTAGTTTTATGGTTGCTTCCAGTCACCCTTCAAATTCTCCAACCAAGGGAAGTCTTGAGTCTCGCAGCATCTTGACTTTGTTCATGTTACTCATTAGTACCTGGTCTCATTTATTACTCAGTGTATTTCAAGAATCCCTTTGCTTCTTGGAGTCATGTCTCCCTTGTCTGTCGACATCGGCACAGTTTCCATAAGGGTGGAAGTATCTTGACTCTCATTACCTTTTCAATGAGGAGTCTCGAATAGAAAAAAGAGAGTCATCATTTCATTCTGATTATGTTGACCCCCATAACATTCGACTTCAGAAAACTCTCATGTTACAATGGGTCTTACTATGCGACTGTTGCATTTTTTCATACCAGTTGAAGACCTCTAAATTTGTTAGGCCATCAATGCCTACGAGTCATCAACACTTATTACAGTCGTGATTTACTCACTTCAGATCATGTTCACCATTCATAATTGTCATCTGTCATTATCGATCGCCCCTGAGGGCGCTTCAGTTATCTACATCATCATACACCTTCAGTTACAGTTACACATTTTGGTTTCATGACATGAGCATGGGGCATGCCCGCCTCGTTTGTACACAAATTTTATTTTTTACTAGAGAATGGTTTGGGTCCCACAGTTTTCCCTCTCCCAGTTTTCCCTCTCCCTCCAATGGATCGCTCTTGTGGTTCCTCTCTTCACTCTTCATTACAATGGCACTCTCAACAAAAGAAACATTGATGTAATTCAGCTATATATATGCTCCTAACCTCACACATCAAGGGGCATCTGTTATCACTGAAAAATCATCCACAACATTGCACACAATGGTCAAAGAAATACATCAATGCCAGCAACAATTAGTCCACCTACAACACCAAAGTCAACCAAAAAGGAAAAAATATATATACTTCGTTCAAAAATCAAAGTGCGCAAATTCAACAAAGGGAGCGCATGCACAGTGCGTAGAATGTGCAGACTAACACAGGCCTCAGTGCACACTGTGTGCAAGATGCGTGATTGTCTATGATAAAATCCAAGAACTTCTATGAACGACACATTTATGAATCTTTCTGGCCCCTCAACCACTTCCATTCCAACCCCCAACATTATTTGGCACTCATATTTGAGCGAAATCTAGATTGGAGGCTAGTCAAGGGACAGGAAGTGCCCTAAAAGGCCCCTTGTTCAAAATCTAAACCAATTATATCTTTCCATGAATGGATTCTACAAATATGTGCCATGGGTGTGCTAGAAAAATAACTTCAAGGTATTGTTATGTTGCAATAATTCTTCTTTTAGAATCCTCTTTTCTCTTTGAATCATTCAAGAACTATAGCAAGGGCCATTCCACTCACCTCTTGAGGGAATATGCATTGTATTTCTTCACCATTGTCATTCTCCATTGCATGAAGAGAAGAGCTCTCTATTAGAAAACTCAAGAGCCCTCCCAAGGAGGAAGAGGGGACTCATAAGTCCACGCCTTTCTCTACGGTGTTTAGCCTATCAATATATTGAACCATTGGTAGCTATATATTGGTCATTTTTTTCTTTTCATGTTTCTAGTTCTTTCAATCTTCTCTAAATTTTATTTCTTAGTTATTTTTAGTTTTTATTTCCTTGTTTTCATGTGTATTTGGTTATCTAATCAACTCACAAAACAAATTCTTGTTTAGATGACTTAAATAAGCATGCAAGTGTTATGTTTTTTCTCACCCATGTGAAAAAACCAACACAACAAAAGGATTTGGAACAAATTTAAATCTTATTACAACATATCACCCAAAGTCAGATGGGAAAACAAAGAGGACCAACACAAAAATTGAGGATATGCTCATAATGTATTTGATGGACTAGCCATCAAAGTGGGAAGATTGTATTCATTTGGTTGATTTTTCTTACAACAATGGTTATCAGGCCTCATTGAAAATGAGTCCATTTGAATCATTGTATGGAAAAAAATGTAACACACTAGTGATTTGGGATAATCCAGTAGACAGAGAAATTGTTGGGCTAGATTTGCTAAAGGAAATGGAAGAGAAGATGAAAAAGATCAAGTAGAATTTAAAGGCTTCCCATGATAGGCAAAAAATTTATGCATATAAGAAAAGAGTGTTTAGATATTTCAAAGTGGGCGAACATGTGTTTTTAAAAGTGAATACAAAGAGAAGTTCGCTAATATTAGGAAGTTTCCCGAAGTTGGCAGTGAGATATTGTGGACCTTTTGAAATATTAGAAAAGATAGGGCTAGTTGCATACATGATAGCATTTCCTGCATGCATGAGAGTGAATAATCTATTTTATGTGTCATTATTAAAGAAACATGTTCCTGACCCTAACCACATAATTTATTGGAATGTAATCCAGGTGGAGCACAAAGGGGATTTTCGGGTGGAACCAATATGCATCGTGGACTAGAAAGTAAAAGTGCTCAGGAAAAAGGTCATAGGGTTGGTAAAGGTTCAATGGACCTACTGCAGTCTTGAATATGATACATGGGAGCATGAGAAAACATGCGGGAAAAATACCCGGAAAAATTTGACAATTTTGAAGAAAACAAAATGCAAGAGTCCATTTTGAGTAGCTAGAGTCCTCGAACCACATCTCAGAGTCCTATAAAATTGTGTTGGGACCCTAATAAAAGAATGGTTTATTCCTTGGGTTAGATCTGAAAACTGATGGTATATACCTTGAGTTAACTCTGATAAATGAATGGTGCATTCCTTGGGTTGGTGAGTTGAAAGGAACATGAGATTATGGTTGGAGTTGTTGTTGGAGTTGTTAAATTGCAAAATTTTTATTTCTAAGTGGTGTGATGTAAATTTGCATATATATGTATATTGGCATAGAGTGCACCAAGGACGGTGCACAAATGTAGGGGAGGTGGAATGTAACATCCCCACTATAATCCCCAGTTTAATTAATGCTTATGTTATAGATATAATATGTGTCTATGGTCAAGCGATGTAATATGTGAATTTTATTTCAATGTTTTAATAATAAAATGTGATACCAATTGCTAAGGCGACATGGACAAGAGATGAGGGATAAATTAATCCAAAAGAGAGGTGAGGGTATAGGATAATGGCCAAGAGGGGTCCAAGGGGGAATTACCCATGTATATTAATTCCACCCATTTTCCTAAACTTGTTATTTTCTATATGAACATTCTAATTTCTTATTGAGTGTTCCCAAGGCCAATCATTGAATACATGTAAGAGGGCGGTGTAAGTAGCCACATCCATAGTTATTAGGCACATGGGGTTTAAGTACAATCATCTTACAAAAGTGTGTGAGTCAAGAAAACAACCCAAATGAGAGAAATTTGTATGGGTGGGGACAATAGTTTTTACACATTGAGTTTTTATGGATAAGGAGAAACGAGAGAACAAGTAAGAAAGCTTGGAGCTGGTGCAGCCATGGAGGGAAAATTTTATGGAAATTTGGAGCTCATTGGAGCATATTTGGAGATGGGGACTGAAAAACTAGGTTGTCATGCCTGAAGAGTGAACTCCTAAGTGGGTTTCACTAAAACAACAAGTTGTTGTTGTTGTTTATTGGTATTTTTCCTAGGAACAAGTTCCCTTGAGTTCCCAACTGAGATATTACTAGATACCTGTGCCAGAGAGACCCTGATAAATGAATGGGACACCCAAGGGACTTAGATCAGTGAAGGGGTACATTACTTGGGTTGGGTAAGTCAATAGGAGGAGAGCTGGTGGAAAATCAAGATAGTTGTAGGAAGATACCAGTGGGTTGTGAGTGGACAGTGAAATACCACCCTCTTTATTGGATTACTAGCATCAGGTTAGGGGTGACTGACTATTGAGATTCTGAACAGTCAGTCTATGGTTGGGTGGAACGTCCATCCAAAGTATTTGGTTGCACAACCATTGTTAAAAGATAAGTGTTTATCTATTTTCTATCTTGTATTTATGAGTTAAATTGTTGTGCATGATCTTTGTAAATGACAATGATATATGTGTTGCTATAATGACCCATTTATTACATTCATGTGTCTTTTTAGCATTTTTTAGATGCATATATTTTATGGTTATAGACAATAGCCAAATCTGTTTTAATTCATAACTAGAAGCTATAGGAAATTAGTTAACTATAAATGAATTAAATTAGTTAGCAAAAATTTCCTTTTTATGAGTATTTCTCACTGTAATGTCCCTCAGTTGGGTTGGGGGACGTCACATAATGCTTCTTAAATTTTTGTAAATATTGATGATATTGATTTACCCCTATTTTGCGTTATTGTCACAAACAAATTACATGTATGTATATAAATTCATAGTATCAATTTCGTGTGAATGTAATTTTGGTTTTCTTTTATATTTTGTTTGTGTTTTCCAAGGAAAGAGAAAAAATCCATTGAAAAGAAAAAAGTATGTGTTTGGTTTGTAATCATCTATCATATTAAAAATGCAAATATTAAAACTTTAGCCTAAACAAATAGATTCGGCATTTGGTTAGGAAACAAAATTCAACTTTTTTGTAAATTTAAAATTTTAGTGATAATGTTAAAAGTGGTTGAACATGAGTCTCTTGTGAAAGGAACGTTGCTACCCATTCGCACAATGTATTAATGACATATAAACTATTGTTGATATAGTTTCATGTATCACCTTTGATTTCTAAGTTTATCCATGTATAGAACCCTTCCTCGCCATTTTCCTTTTCATTTCATAGTCCACCATGTGTCTATAATTTCATTAGATGTCAGGAAAAATTTCACATGTTTACAATACTTAGTCATTTTTATGACTTGTGCGTAATTCCTTATGTTGTGTAGATATTCTCTTTTCCAAAACCATTTCCCTGCACTCCGCATAGAACCTTCCCCCACACAAGTGATGTTCCGCACAGGCCAACACTTAGTTTATTTTCAATCTTTTTATTTAGTGTGGAGAACACAACACCACCCTTCTCTCCACACAAATATTATCTCTACACACCCTGTTGTTATGCACTTTCACCTCAACCATAATACGCCCCATGTACTCCAAAAAAACTACTCAATACTTATTTGTTTGATTGTTATTGTTGT
The DNA here is from genome assembly GCA_009831015.1 of Picea engelmannii. Lineage (NCBI taxonomy): Eukaryota > Viridiplantae > Streptophyta > Pinopsida > Pinales > Pinaceae > Picea > Picea engelmannii. The sequence goes on along the minus strand of ML822093.1, from coordinate 61,197 downwards.
GAAGAAAGCTTTGCATGGTATATCCCTTGCACACTCCACTCTTTTGCACATCCTAACTTCCACACAACCCTCACCTCCACACAGTTATACTTCCACACAACTATTGTGCAGAGAACCTTGCACATTACTCTCCCTGCACACATCAATCCCTCTGCACTTCTACACAACTAAACCTTTAAAGGGATGATCTCTCTCTACCCTTGTTCCATACTTAGAGAAATTCTCGTTGGATTATCATGAACCTTACACATTCATCTCCCCATACACATCAATCCCTCTACACTTCTACACAACTAAACCTTTAAAGGAATGATCTCTCTCGACCATTTCTCCATACTTGGTGAAATTCTCGTTGGATTATCATGCACCTTGCACACTTTTCAAAGTTCATTTATGATTCATTAATGAGTTTTTATTCACAAGGGAAAAGGTGGTAATTCAGGGTTAATGTGGATTAATTATCTTGTTCTCCCATGAAGCACTTTCTTTTCAAAATAACTTCAATTTATGGATTATGCATGTACCGAAGGAAATTGTATGTAATGAAGGGATCTTTTAGTAAATGATATTCATGATCTTATTCTTTAAACAAATCAATCTCTGCAATTCATAAGTAATAGTTTCATGTATATCGAAGTACATTCGAAGAACAAGAAGCATGGAAAATAGAAGAACAAAAGATCCTTTTTGTGGAGATATTGTCAATTCCCTCGCATGCCAAAATAAGGAATTCTAGTGTTCAATTGCATACTAGTGGTTCTTGATCCTAACTCCTGAGAAGAAGATTAATAAAAAGATTTTTATGACTAGCCTATTGAATGTTGTTTGCATGCCCAATTTTTTTGATTTCAGGGAGCTAGTTTCCTGGTCTACTCATCGATTTGATTCAAAAAGTAGAACGAATTGAGTGGCAATTGAAGGAAAGAACTCGGTCCTGCTAATTTCCAAATTTCTCAAAAGGATGTTATGAATTCATGACTCCAGTATAAGTCTCAATCTACCATATGTTAATTCTTTCCTGGATTCCCAGGGTCGTGGGGTGAATTTGTTAAAGGACTTCATGGATTCATCACCAGAAATGTCTATTGATATTTTAGCCATTGATATATCTTTATTGGAAGAGTTGTATCGAGGTTTTTCGTGGATATTTATGCATTTGGTGGGACAATATTATACATCTCACATTCCCAAGTCAGTTTTATATGTCTTGTATTTTTCCTTCCAAAAATAATATATGTTTGACTGGGTCAAGGTAATATTGAATGAAATTTCCTACCATGAGCTCGCCAATTACTTGAAAACTCAAATATTTTTTAGGACTCCATATATGGTCCTGGTGGTTTCTTATTGGAATGTGTTTAAAGGATTTCCCTCGAGGGGTAATATAGATGTTGAAAGTGAACCTATCCAATTCTCGTAACCAATCCTTTGGAAGCATAAGGAGCCATTCCAATTTTTCCTTATTTAGGATGCATTTCTTAAAGAGTTTAGATACATGTTGACCGGAGCAGAACCAACAAGGATAACTCAATAACTAGAGGATTTTATCAAGGTAAAAGGAGTTTGTGTACACAAATAATACCATACTTAAATTAAGTTGCATAGATATGAGGGAATCCCACTTCTTCTCCCTACATTTGTTTGTCATCGACATTTTTTTTTCTGAAGTATTTAGGTAGTACAAAACATGGTCCATTCATTTGATAAAAAGGGAAAGATAAAATTCATTTTCATTCCCATTAATGTAGCCAATGTGACAATAATAAGTTCCTCCCATTTAATAGAATTTTTTGAATTTTTTAATGCATTTAACCTGAAGGAAACAAATCCCCTCAAAGGTTTTGACCCTGAAGGATTATTTTTTGAATTTTTGGCATCCATGAGGTGTAGCAATATTTTCACAAGGATTGTAGAAGGAATTGATGACAATGACTGAAATAATTATAAGAAAAAAAAAATCAAGTATGTAATGATGAATTGGCCACTGATGAATTCAAATGCTCAACATCAATAGACCAAAACAAGGAAAAGAGGAAAAAGTGCAACTAATGTGAAATCTTCTTCTGCCCCCCATCCACGTAGGATTTCCTCCTCTACATATAAGAAACAAGAGTCAAATATAAGTAATTTGGATTAGATTAGTGTATTGTTTATCATCTATATCGATGCTTTCAGAGTGGAAAGATTGGAGGAATCAGCTTGCAAGGCCATTTTAGTGTTAGGTCCTAGTTTGGAAATTTTGGGTCTAAAACATTCTGGGTCCATTTTGAGGCATCATACAACATGTTTTTGGGTTAAAACTTCCATACACATCGAGACCTTTCCAATGGTAAAAAAATCACGCCAATCAGAGCTCTTATGCAAAAGTTATTCCTCCCACAAGTTGACCACCATGGTACGAGAGGATGCTACGTCATCCCCCATTACTCATGCATATGGGGATATCCATGTATGTAATTTTAAGAATATTCTAGATGTTTCAAAACCCTATCAAAATTGAGGGCTGAGGAAGTCAAAAAACTACCCCTAGATGGTTATCAAGCTGTGTTAAATACGGGTCCACTAGGAAGAGAAGGGGTTTCATTCTATGTTATTGTATTTTGTTCCATAGAAGAGAAGAACAACTAGGAGTGGGAAAATAGAGAGCAATATAGAGGGGTTTAATTTTATATAGCAACCTAATAGGCCATGAGTCTCAAGTAAATGCATAGAGATTGCCTTATCCTTTGTACTTGCATTATTTCCATATTAGAGAAAAGAGAGTACAACAACCTCACCTTCTATTTAGGTTTTCTTCTATAAGGGTTTCCCATAGAAAATATATGTTTTATTTTGTGGATGGTGTGTGATTTTGTTTTATTGTTCTCTATTTTTCACATTTTATCTATTTCATGCATAAACAAAAAAGCAGTAACTACATATTTTGGAATCTAAAGGAATTTTAACCTTGGTAGTGTAGATTTCATTTTCATTTATCATATATGTTGTGATGAACTATTCCAGTGGAATATCCATGACAATTTACAAAACAGTAATCAGAGAAAAGAATAATGAAGGACATGTTGGGGGATATGACAAAGATGACCCTAATACGAATGTTGAAAGGACACATGTGGTTTCACAACCTAGGAGAAAAGTAATTTCAAGTAAAAAGGGCTCACAAAATTATGAAGGACCTATATATATATATTATATGGAAGTCAACAATGCCACTGTACTCGACTAGGTAGCATTATGAGTGGTTGATGTTGATAGTTTGGTTGTCATTAATGTCAACGGTGTGGTTTGTGTACCCACGGTTTATTAAGGAATATGGAAAAGAAGGAAAATGTGATTGTAGGGAATACTATCATAGATGGATAATACATGTTGTTTCATTTCTAGTGAGATGTGGAATGCCATGTGATTCCTCACAGTTAGGGAGATATGACTTTGTAAAGTTGGAATCCCTGAAGAGTGGTCAAGAAAAGAGTGGTCAAGAAACCCCTAGTTTGTTACAAGTCTTGTTCAAAGGGTAAAGTGGTTGCAACAAGAAATCCCTAAAGTAAGGAGAGATGTTACTATGAAAAATTATATAAACACCTCAAAGAGTCTCTCATAAGTACACTTACACACTCTTTCATTGATTATATTTCTTGTGATCTAGTGATCTTTTGCTAAGGTTAAGATGACATGTTTCTGAGGTAGAAAAGGAGGGTCGAAGGTGAAAGCCTTGGTGTTGCAACAAAGATTATTTTCTAAGGTATCTACGAGTTGCAGGTCAACAGAGCATAGATGTACACGGGTTGTAGTGAAGGAAAGTGTGGATATCCACGTGTTGTAGAAGAGAAATTCGCATATATGTGAAAATATTATGAAAGCTTGAGTAGATGTTGGTACCAGGTCACTAAAGGTCTGAAGGAATTCTACAGCTCAACATCTCATAGTTTCAGGTCAACTATAGAGGTATTGGTATAGTTTTATATGTGTTTTGATGATTACTTATTGCCATGATATGGTGTATGGTTGGTTTGGTATCTGGATATGGTATATCTTGGTTTCTTGGTAGAGTGAGGAGCACATGACATGGTTCTTATAGTTCTTATATTTGAGTTGATTTTGTATGGTTGAGGCATATTCATGTTGTATGGTGGCATATGCATGAGGGGCATGCATTGGTTCTTTTAGATAATTCATTGATGATATGGTAGATACATGCATATGGTTGATGGTATCGTATATGGTACAAGTTAAACATAGGTGATCTCTAGTTCATGATTCACTTTTCTTTATTGATGTATCTTTGGTTCATGATTGATGCATGAGATAGTATGTATGTTGTTATATAGTTGATTCATGGTATGGTACAAGTGTTAGTTGGTTGATGAACATATACATGTTGATGAGAAAGTGTTAGTGATAGTGACAATGACAGTGATAGAGTCACAGTGAAACGGACAGAGTGATCATGATAGTGATAGAGACGGAGTGACAGTGACAGAGACAATGGAAGTTACATTGGCATAGTTTATGATAGAAAAATTTGGTCTGCACTTATACTTTAGGGAAACGGGACAACGTAAGGATAGGTGGTTGTATTCACCTTTTGATTGGAGCTAGAGAACTCAGGGTGTTGTAGCCTCCTTCTGTTCAGAGCCAAAGAATTTAGGGAGTTGTAGCTTCCTTCAGGTTGGAGCCTGAGAATAGGGGGTTGGAGCCTCCTTCTAGTTGTATATGGAAAATCAAGAAGTCGGTGCTTCCAATGAATGTATTATTTTGATATATGATAAAATCATTCAGTGGTTTTCTCCCATTTGGGTTTCCACGTAAATTCTGGTGTACTGTGTATCTATTGTGATGTGATGTTTTTTATGATTATACTACTAATGATATATTGAATTCTAATGATAAACTATTGAATATTGTTTAATAATAAACTGTGGTTAAAAGTACTATAATTGCTCATTATTGATTCACCCCCCTCTCAGTAATCCAACAATTGGTATTAGAGTAGGTCCTTCAAGAATCATCCTAACCACTAGAAGGAGATCATGGATCATGCTAGGATTGGGGTAGGGATGATTTTGAGGATGGAAATTTATTTTAAAATGTAGAAACCTTGGCGAATCTTACTGATCCTTCATATGCCATTTAGAAAATGTTTGGCGGTATTTTTGTGAAAATATTCAAATTTCTACGGATTTTATATAGTTTGTATAAAATTTTGTTGATTTTTAAGGTAAAATAATTTTATCCTATAGAATTTGCGCGAATCATTTTTAGAATAGAGAATCTTTTTTTGGGAAAAACCTTTGAAAATTAGCCCATGAGAGAAATTTAGCCCCTAAAATCATCCTTGGATTGGGGTACCATAGTTTGATGGTGAGAACTATGCATTCTGGAGTAGAAGAATGAAAAATTATATACAATCACAAGGATTCAATGTTTGGCAATCAATAGTAGATGGATACAAAGCACCTTCCAGTCCCCCGACAAATAGAGATGGAAAGAAGCTTGAAGAAAATGATTCAAGGAATAGAAACGCTATCGAGAATGGTGTGGATCAATCGATACATACCAATATTATGCAATGTGAATCCACAAAAGAAATGTGGGATAAACTTAAGACTATCTACAAAGGATATGCGAAAGTTAAGGAAGCTAAAATTCATATTTCCATAGCCAAGTTTGAACAATTGAAGATGAATGAAGATGAAAACATAGCAGCCTACTTTCTACGAGTCGAATAAAATAGTAAACAATATCAAAGGCTTGGGAGACGAGATAAAGGAACTGTTCATTGTTAAAAAGGAATTAATATCTCTACCAATGAGATTTGATTAAAAAAATGTAGCTCTAGAAGAAAGAGTGGACCTAGCTACAATGAACATGGATGAATTGCACGAGATACTCACAACTTATGAGATGAGGACAGAGCAAGACAATCCAGTTACAAACGAAGAAACATTCAAGACATACAAGAAGATGAAAAAGAAATATAAACAAAATCCAAAGTTAGACTGTATCTGCAATGATGATTCAAAGGAATATGAAGAGGTGGCTAACTTTAATAGAAGGATGAAAAAGGGAACCGAAAATACAAAGGTATGCTTCCATTGATTTGTTTTAATTGTGATGGTGTTGGTCATTTTTCTAATAAATTTCCTTATAATAAAAAAGAAAATAAATGAGGAATAAGATGACCCTAAAAGGAAAAACCAAATTCAAAAGGGGAGAAGAAACAAAAAGAAGTTTTTAAAGAAAATCCTTTGCACCAAGGAAGACAGTTCCTCATCAGACCAAGATGAAGTCAGCGACAATGATATAGAAAGGGTATTATTCATGGTAGTAGAAGACTTTGATGAAGAAGGCTCCAAAGAATAATAGAAGAATATGAATAGGAAGAAGTCGATTATAGATAATAATTGATGAGTTCCATAGAAGTTATTAAAAGGGAAAAGAAGAAAAGCAAGTCACTCTAGACAAAACTAAAGAAGAAATAAGAATATCAAAACTCCAAAGAATTCAAGCATATGATCACAAAGCTAAAAATTCAGGTAGAACAAGACATGAAGATTAAAGAAACATTCAGAGGGAAGTTAGATGAAAAGGATAGGATCATTGAAAAATTAGAAGCATAGATACTCACTCTAAGAAAATATATTCAGAAGATGAACATGTAGCAAAAAAACACAAGGATATTGGATAATATCATTAATAGTCAAAGACCTTACTACGATAGATCCGGATTAGGATATAATCAGACACATACAAAGAAAGGTTCAAGCTCCAAAACAACAGACCAAGATGAAGAACTGAGAATCTATGAAAAAACTGTCAGATGCCCTTCTAAAGAAGAAGAAAGGAAGAGTAAAGATGAAGATAACATAGACACTACACCACCTAGAAGATTCAAAATTCAGTATCAACAACAACCAACTATAGAAAGACCTCAAGAAGAAGAAGGATTAAGAAGAGTAGCACCATTCAGAATATATTCCACTCTCAGGTATCAAACTATTTTTCTTGGTTCATGTTATAATTTTGGGCATAAAGTTGTGAATTGTAGAGCTAATACCAAAAACATAAGCAACAATGAGGGTTATAAAAGAAATAGTTATCCAAGAAGATCTCATGAATAACATAATAAAAGATACAACAGATTTGGATCATTGACTGATGAGGTAGAATGCTACAAGTGCAAAAAAATTATACATATGGCTAAAGATTGCAGACTTAATGTTCCTCCAAGGGAAACAAAGCAGAATATCAATAGTCATAAGAAGGAACCACAAAGGATATTGATAAGAAAGTATGATCAATTCAACACTTAAGAATGCAATCCTTCTCTATAATCTCAACACAAGAAACATTGATGGTATGTTGACAATGGATGCTCAAAGCATATGACATGTGATAAAGATAGATTTCTGACATTGAAGAAGAAAAGAGATCGATCAGTTTCATTTGGGAATAACAACTCAACCAGAATTATTGAAAAGGGCACAATCAATCTCAAAAGTAAGGATTCCACAACAGAAAATGTTTTACTAGTCAAAGACATGAAACACAATGTGCTAAGTGTAAGTCAAATGTGTTATCAAGGACACAGACTTGTGTTTGATTCAAAGAAGTGTAAGATAAGGAAAGAAGAATCAGGAAAGTTGGTAGCCACAATTGTAAGAACTCCAAGCAACATATATGTTTTAAATGAAATAGGAAAGGAAATATGTTGCTTAGGAAATGACGATGAAATTTTCCTTTGGCACAGAAGAATGGGTCACATAAATTTTGATAAACTTGTCAAAGTCAAGAAAAAGGAAGCAAGAAGAGAAATGTTTGAGATATCGAAGCCAACAAACATTATATGCAAGAATAATCTACAGGGAAAACATACTAAGACAAATTTCAAGTCAAAGGAATACTCCACAACAAAACCACTGGAGATTGTAGATATTGATCTTGTTGRAGMGAAAAGAACAGAAGGATTRAAAGGTTAACAATACTYCATGYTACTAGTTGATGACTACACAAGAATGACTGCAATTTTCTTTCTAAACAAKAWGTCAGAGGAATTTGAAAACTTTAAGAAATAAAAAGAGATGGTTGAAAYTGTGACAAAGTTGAAAATCAAGTGTTTGAGATCAAACAATGGAGGAGAATTCACATCAAATGAATTCATGGAATTCTACAGCAAGCATGGGATAAAGAGGAAATTCTCAGTAGCCAAGACACCTCAGCAAAATGGATTTGTCAGAAGGAAGAAAAAAAAAGTACCATGTTAATGGATTCCAAGTTAACAAACATATTTTTGGTACAAGTAGTACATACAACATTTCACATACAGAATAGAGGAATGCTCAGAAATAACAGTGATAAGACTCCATACGAGCTATGAAAAGGAAGAGCAGAAAATGTGAAGCACTTCAAAGTTTTCAAAAGCAAATGATACATCAAAAGAGAAGATGGAAGAATTAAAAAAATTGATTCTCGAGTCAATAAGGGCATACTTGTTGGGTACCCAAGAAAAAGGAAAGAATACAAATATTTCAATCTGAGACTCAATAGAATAGTAGAAAGATTCAATGTGACGATTGATGAGACAAATGGATGAAAGATAAAAGAAAGTAGCAAAGATTCAGTGGAACAGGATAACAAAGAAGATTTGAAAGAAGAAGAATTAGATGAAGAATCATATGAAGAAGAAGAGAAGCTAGAAGTAGAGAAATAACAATAGGATATTCAAGTACCTCCTAAGACACCCTTTAGATGAGTGCAAAAACATAATCCATTAGAACAGATTATTGGAAATAAAGATACAGTAATTGAAACTAGAAGAAGAATCTGCTCACCATAACAACAACATCTAGCACTACTATCTACTATTGAGTTGAGAAGTTTTGAAGAAGCCAACAAGGATGAATTTTGGATCAAAGCTATGGATGAAGAGTTAGACCAGATAGAAAAGAATCACACTTGGGAACTAGTTCCAAGGATGAATAAAAAGAATGTAATTGGTACAAAGTGGTTTCTTAGGAACAAATTGAACGAGGATGGATAGGTTACCATGAACAAAGAAAGATTGGTATGCAAAGGATACTCTCAAGTTGAAGATATAGAATTTGAAGAGAGGTTTTCCCTAATTGCCAGAATGGAAGTGATCAGATTGATCCTAGCTTATGAATGTTCCAAAAATATTAAATTATATCATATGGACATGAAATCAACATTCCTAAATGGAGATCTCGAGGAAGAAGTCTACATTGAGCAACTAGAAGGATTTCAATTGTTAGAGAAAGAAAATTATGTTTTTAGGTTGAAGAAGGGTTTATATGGTATCAAACAATCCCCTAGAGCATGGTATTCGAGACTGGACAGATACTTACACCACCAAGGATTCAATAAATGAAATGCAAACAAAAATATCTACATAAAGGTTGATGCAGGAGCATCGCTCCACCTCAGCATGCGCGAGCCGATTAACACACATGGTGTGCATTCAAGAAGGGAGAGGTGTCGGCCTCTCATTTTACCTTGAGAATCAAAAGCGTGATCCAAGAATTTAATGATGGCAGGTTGGAAGAGCCAAGTTGTGCCTTCACACAAGCTAGAGATAAGGTCTCCATTAAGTGGTTGACGGTAGGAGGGATTTGCATCCGATTTGGAGCAGATTTCCATCATTGTAATTTGCCCATTAGATAGGCGTTTTGAATGGTGATTTGACACCATTAGTTTAGCTTGGAGGGAATCTCGCCGAGCCCCTCTTTTATAAATCTTTGTATTGTATGCCTGATAGAGGTTGTTGGAGTTTGATGAAAAATCATTGTAAGCCAAGTTAGATATTTTGATGAGAGCCGAGACTCGGTTTCAGTCCGGACTCATATTGTAATGAACATTCTACCATTAATAGAAAATGAAATTTTTTCTTGTTATCAATTTATGTGTAATGGATGTTGTGGTATGACTGTCATCTGTATGCATTTGAATTGTAGATAGATGTTAGAAATCGTTTGTAGGGATAGAGATATATTTTTCTATCTATGAGTTGTCAGACAGTTGGATTAGGTTGATGGACAGTTGGTATTTATTGTTGGTTTTCATTGATGTCAACCATTGGATATTGATATTGTAGATTGATTTCAACCCTTAGTGATTGATGTCAACCCTTGGAGAAAGTTCGGTAGCGAATTCTGGTAGCACAAAGGTTTGGGTAATGGACCCAAGTTTGTTTGATGTATAATGGTGTGATTTTTAATATATTTGAAGGTAATACTATTCTACATGGTTAGTACATGTCATTCCATTTCTGGTGGTATGTGGAAGGTCACATAACTCCTCACGGTTAGAGATTTATGGCGATGTGAAATTGGAGAACCCGGGTTTGGGTAATGGAACCAAGTTTGTTTGATATATATTGGTATGACTTTTGATATATTTTCAGATAAGACTATTCTATATGGATATTACATGTCATGCAATTTCCGGTGGTATGTGGAACGTCACATAACTCCTCGCGGTTTGAGAGTTATGGCCTTACGAAGTTGAAGGACCCTCATATGATTGGATTGAAACCCCAAAAGGTCAAAGAAGTCTAGAAAAGAAGAAGTTATTTAAATAATAAAGTTAAGTGACAAAGTCAAAGAGGATTATTTAAATAATAAAGTGAAGTTACAAAGTCAAATGGGATTATTTAAATAATAAAGTGAAGTGACAAAATCAAAGAGGATTATTTAAATAATAAAGTGAACTGACAAATTCAAGGAGGATTATTTAAATAATAAATTAAATGGAGAACTTTCTAATTATGGAAAGTGGTTATAAGAAGGTTAACCCTAAAATGAGGAAAATGGGTTAAGTTGTCAAGTGGATATTGGATACATGGACAAGTGGCAATTTGGGAAAAGTTGGACATAGGTGACTATGTGGACAAAGTGGCCTAGAAGATGCTTCTAAGGAAGCTACTTGGAGAGTATAAATAAGAGGCAAGGCTCTCTAATTTTAAACACACTTGAGCATATTGAATATCTACATGTGACTGACATAACGAAAGGATATCTAAGCCGAATTTCAGAGGGAAGGTGAAGTAAAGAAGGTCGAATTTCAGAGGGAAGGTGAAGTAAAGAAGGCCGAAATTAAAGGGAGGACAAGTTATTTTGATGATGCTTTCTAAGATCCATACAACAAATATTATGTGTGGGGCATGCTCTACAAGTTCACTCTGTAAAATAAGCCAAAATTCAACAAGGAATGCCATTTTTTCTATAACTCCTTTTCTGATAGGTTCCAAGTAGTGACACCTAGAGGAATTGCATAAAACACACTAAAGAACATTGTGTACTATTTTCATATATTTATTCATTACAGGTACATAGTTATGATTATTTCAAGTTAGGGTTGTTGACTAGTCTAAAACTAGTCATGTGAGACTAAAGTAAAGTTTGATGAAAATGCTAATCTCTTGTTGTTAAAGTTAAGGAAGGTTTGCAGGTATGTGATCATATACACCAGATATATTACAGAGTTACAAATCATATTTGGATGATGAAATTGATGAGGGCTTTTGGTTGAGGTACATATTGGGTACATGGTTGAGACAAGTAGTTGATGAGTTGGCACATATATGAGGTGTATAGTTGATGATGTTGGTACATCTTGATGAGTCATAGTTGATGAGTAGTTGATACATGATTGGTACATACTTGTTACATGGTTGGAGGCACTTGTTGGTATTATTGTTGACACATGGTTTATGGATGATGTAACATACTTGTATTGGTATATTATTAGAAGCACATATTGATATTTGTGATGATTATGAGTTGTTGTGTTATGCTTGGTTGAAGCACATCTTTGAGAGTTTTCTTGGTGAGTAGATCTGATTTGGTTGATAAGATTGATGAGACATGTTGTTGTGATAAGTTGTTTGGACATGTTGTTGTGACATGTTATTTGTATAGGTTTGGTGCATGGTTGATGCACGTGTTCATGGTACAGGCTGAGGTACAGGTTTGGTGCATGGTTGATGCACTTTGATCATGGTACAGATTGAGGTACAGGTTGGTGCATAGTTAATTCACTTGTTTATGGTACAGGTTGACTACAAGTTATTTTTTATAGGTTGGTGCATTGTTGATGCACTTGTTTATGGTACAGGTTGAGTATAGGTTGAGGTACAGGATGATGCATGGTTTATGCATGGTTCAGGTTATTGGTACAAGTTGTTTGGTGCATGTTGATTGGTACAGGTTTACAGCAATATATCTCACAGTGACAGTGTGATAGTGGTTCCATCATTCTACTTCTACGTTGGGGAAGTTGAACGGGGCAAGGACAGGTGGTTGTAGTGACCTTCTGGTTGTAGTCGGAGAACATACAGGGTTGTAGCCTCCTTCTAGTTGTAGCCAGAGAATTGGGGAGTTGGAGCTTCCTTTAGGTTGTAGCCTGAGAAACTAGAGGGTTGGAGCCTCCTTCTAGTTGTAGCTAGAAAACAAAGGAAGTATCTGCTTCCAATGAATGTAATTCTTAAAGACATATAAGAAAAAGCATTATGTGGTTTTCTCTCGCTTTGGGTTTCCACGTAAAACATTGGTGTATTGTGTATGTGTGTGATTTCTCATTTGTTCATTTTTTATTTACTCTGCAACTATTGGATGATAATTCTACATTGATATAACACTTGCATTTTATAGTGAAAAATGATTAAATTGATCTATTACTGACTCACCCCCCCTCTCAGTAATCCAACATGAGTATGTCGGATTAAGTTTGGTTCTCTAGGCTAAGTGCAAGGAGTGTGTGACAGAGTGAGGAAAATATGTGAGCTGACGCAAGGAGTGCGTGTCTGAACTCAGTGGAGTCAGAAGAGAAATTTTCAGGAGGGCATACCAGTTTAATTCATAGACTTGGGAGGAAATTTCAAGGTGGTTAAGTACCTTGGAAAGAAATACTGTGTAGAAGGAAGCACAGTTCAGAGTTATTGAACACTCTGAAACACTCTACCAGGAGGTCATAGAGCAAGTAAGAGAGCGTACAAGAGAAACATGATTGGAAGTGTTGGAATCCTTAAGAGAACGCCAGAATTGTTGAACACTCAAAGGAAGGAAGGCTTTGCAAGAGTGCATCAACAAAGGAAAAGAGATTCCTTAAGAAGCTCAGATATTCTAAGGGAGAAGTCGTCGAAAATCTTAGTTGAGCACAAGGAGTGCTCCAAGGAAACTGTAAATCCATCTTACAAGCTCAAGGGGGAAGAGAGTAAGTTGTTAAGAGGGTAAGAGAACGTTCACTGAAGGATGTAGAGGAACATGGAACCTTGAAGGTTTTCAAGCCGAGCAAAGTCGCAGAACTGTCTGCGCAGAACTCTGCAAGGATTGCAGAAGAAATTAGAGAATAGCCTAAGTCTCAAAGGGAAAATTGTGCTAATCGTGCAAAGGAGTTGAGGACTTACTGAAGTCCCTAAGACCATAAAACCATCCATTGTAGGGGTAGAGAGGTGGAAGCAGATCTGAGAGTTCAAGGATTCAAACTTCGGAAGAATTGCAAGGAGAGCAATTCAAACTTAACGAAGGGAAAGTGCGGAGAGATTCTGGACCGTTGGATCGAGGAGGACACGTGGCAGAGATCCACGTATTTCAAAGGAAGAAACCCTTCGGAGAAAATTCAAGGAGGAGAATACCCGAAGAGTTGAGAGCCGAAGAAATCCTAGTTGTACATTGATATAGGACGCATGGTGAGAAATCAGCACTTCGTTGATTCGCAATCGGGAGAAGCAGAGTTGGGAGAAGAGAGGGCTCGCGAATTCCAAACTCTCAATTCGATCTCAACCGTTGATCACAAGAAGAACGTGGATCATAGATTTGGTCCTGGATAATTCGTCAATTTGGAAATTGGGGAAAAGGGAGAAAGCAGTTTGCGAAAGCCCCGAAGCACGGGGTCACGCATGGAGCTTTCCCACAGTTTGTATTCCATGTTCATATCAAGGGATGGAGCCTAGCATAGATATCTAGCATCTATAGGCGTTAAGATTTGAAATTTTCTAAGGAGAGGGTATGTGGGTGCCACACAACCTGTGCCGAGAAGGTGAAAGGGCCAGTGTCAAGTTAAACTAGTTCCTATCATGAGCCTGACAATCCATTTGGTTCGATGACTTGAACGATCCTAGACCGGAAGGTCGAGTAGCCCTTTGGAGGGAAGGGGGTTTGTGACAGAAGTGGTATCATAGCTAATGCAAAATTGATTTATGTAGGCAGGGGAGACAGAGTGCGATACTTTGTTGAAGTTGTCGCAAGGTGTGCAACAGATGATAAACAACCAAGTGGGTTGTAGGTGAAGTAAGATGGTTGTTGGGATTCATGAACATGGTCGAGGGGAGGTTTTCCCACAAAAAAGAAAAGCGAAAATAGACAAGGAGCTCAGAAATATCAGGGCAAAGATGGATTCACTAGCATTGAATATGAAACAGGAAGCAAAGGTGCACTGGAGGTATGACTAGCCTTTGAAGAGAATAGCTAAATGGCTTGTTCCAAATTTGTTGGCCAGAGGGAATCAACATGTGTTAGAAAGGTGGTTGAGGTATGCTGAAAACCTCAGTGATGAGGGAAAGAGATATGTCAAGGGTCTCATAGGTTACTAGGTGAGAAATGAGGAGGGATCAATGGATATTGTAAACTGCCAGGTGGCCAGAGGAGACATCCCAAATTTCCAAGTGGGCAAGGGAGAAGAGATGAGACCAGCTAATATTTCAGATCAAAGGATGTTGACAGATGAAGAGGAGGCAGAAGAAATACCTCACTTAGGTGAAGATTCATGTGAAAATGAAATCTACGTGAATGAAGATGATGACAAGTTGGAAACTTTCATCAGAGTGGAGAAGGATCAGAGGATCATTCTTATCATTGGAGGAGTCAATATATTCCCACCAAGCAGCCAAGGAGAGGCTAGCACAGATGTTATAGATGTGACAGAAGGACAACAAGTTGAGACTGTCATGGAGGAGGAGGAACAGATACTGAAGTATGTCCCAACAGAAGGAGAATGCTTAGTTGGATTACTCACCCAGTTGGAAATGGAGTTAAAGGCAATGGAGGATTGGTTAGATAGTCTGGAAGGTGGCTTCCATAAGATAGCCATGCTAGAGGAGACACACCAGCATGAGGAGCAGCTGGAGGAAGCTAAAGTGGAACCAGTCGAAGAACTGACAGGAATCAATCTACCAAAAGTAGTAGTTGACCAGAAGCCCAATGAAGAGAAGCCTGCAGAAGTGGAAGCTACATCAGAGTGGAAATCTAAGGCCACAAGAGATGAAAAAGAGAACTTGGGAGATTTATGTGATTTACCCATTGACAAGGAAGAAGTGTAGCAAGCTAGTCTGCAAAAGAAGAGCTAGCCAATGGAGCAGTTGAACGAGGTGATTGAAGAGATAAGGAAGTTGATGTTAAGGTCAGCAGAAGAAGCAGTCAACAAGAAGAAGCTAGACAGAAAAGAACCTGCACGAACCATAGAAGAGATGCAAGAGAAATAGAAACAAGGTAGAGGAGTAAAGAGATAGCTCTAGGCAAAAGTCTGGGATCCAGGAGGATTTCAACCGAGTTGGAAAGCTCATGAGGAGAAGCTCATGATTTTCGTAGCCGTGGAGTATGATGTAGGAGCATCACTCCACCTCAACACACACCAGCCGATTAACATGCATGGTGTGCATTCAAGGAAGGGAGAGGAGCCACCCTCTCATTTTTCCTCGAGAATAAAAAGCGTGATCCATACATTTAATGATGATAGGTTGGAAGAGCCAAGTTGTGCCTTCGCACAAGCTGGAGATAAGGTCACCATTAAGTGGTTGACGGTAGGAGGGATCTGCATCTGATTTGGAGCAGATTTCCATCATTGTAATTTTCCCATTAGACAGGTGTTTTAAATGGTGATTTGACACCACTAGTTTAGCTTGGAGGGAATCTCATCGAGCCGCTCTTGTATAAATATTTGTATTGTATGTCTGATAGAGGCTGCTGGAGTTTGATGAAAAATCATTGTAAGCCAAGTTAGGGAGGTTGATGAGAGTCGAGACTCAATTGCATTATGGAATCATATTAATGTAATGAGAATTCTACCATTAATAGAAAATGACATTTTTTCCTGTTATCAGTTTTCGTGTAATGGATGATGTGTTATGAATGTCATTGGTATGCATTTGAATTGTATATAGATGTTAGAAATCATTTGCAGGGATAGAGATATAATTTTCTACCTGTGAGTATGTCGGATTAAGTTTGGTTCTCTAGGATAAGTGTAAGGAGTGTGCAACAAAGTGAGGAAACTCTATGAGTCGATGCAAGGACTGTGTGTCTGAACTCGGTGGAGTCGGAAGAGAAATTCCCAGGAGGGAATGCTAGTTTAATTCACAGACTCATGAGGAAATTTCAAGGTGGTTAAGTAACTTGGAAAGAAATACTGTGTAGGAGGAAGAACAGTTGAAAGTTACTGAACACTCTGAAACACTCTACCAGGAGGGCATAGAGAAAGTACAAGAGTGTACAAGAGAAACACGACTGGAAGTGTTGGAATCCTTAGGAGAACCCTAGAATTGTTTAACACTCTGAGGAAGGAAGGCTTTGCAAGAGTGCATTGAAAAAGGAAAGGAGATTCCTGAAGAAGCTCAAATAGGCTAAGGGTGAAGCCGTCGAAAAGATTAGTCGAGCGCAAGGATTGCACCAAGGAGACTGTAATTCCATCTTACAATCTAAGGGGGGAAGAGCGTAAGTTGCCAGGAGGGCAAGAGAACATTCATTGAAGGACATAGAGGAATGGGGAACCTTGAAGGTTTTCAAGCCGAGCAAAGTCACAGAACTGTCTGCGCAGAACTCTGCAAGGAGTGCAGAAGAACTTCGAGAATAGCCTAAGTCTCGAAGGGAAAATTGCGCTAAGTGTGTCAAGGATTCAAGGAATTGTCGAAGTCCCGAAGACCATAAAACCATCCATCGTTCTGGTAGACAGGTGGAAGCAGATCCAAGAGTTTGAGGATTCGGATTTCGAAAAATTGCAAGGAGAGAAATTCAAACTTCGTGAAGGGAAAGTGCAGAGAGATTCTGGACCGTTGGATCCAGGAGGACACATGGCGGAGATCCACATATTTCGGAGGAAGAAACCCTTCAAAGAAAAGTCAAGGAGGTGAATTCCCAAAGAGTTGAGAGCCGAAGAAATCCTAGTTGTCCATTGAGATAGAACACATGGCGAGAAATAAACACTTCGATGATTCACAATCGGTAGAAGAAGATTTGGGAGAAGAGAATACTCGTGAAGTTCAAACTCACGATTCGATCTCAACTGTCGATCGCAAGAAGAATGTAGACCGTAGATCTGGTTCTGGAGAATTTTTCGATTTGGAAATTGGGGAAAAGGGAGCAAGAAGTTCACGAAAGTCTTGAAGCACAGAGTCATGAAGGGAGTTGGACCACAGGTCGTAGTTCGTGGTCATATCAAGGGAGGGAGCCTAGCGTAGAGAGATATCATCCATAGGCATTAAGATTTTAAAAGCGCTAAGGAGAGGGTCCACGGGTGTCACAAAACCTGCACTGAGAAGGTGAAAGGGTCTGTGTCAAGTTAAATGATCTCGACGAGCCATTCGGTTCGATGAATTGAATGATCCTAGAGTGGGAGGCCGAGCAGCCCCTTTGGAGGGAAGGGGGTTTGCAACAAAGTTGGATAGAGAAAGTATATTTATTATTGAATTCTATGTATATGAGATTATCTTCGGAAGTGACAATGATAGGATGAGTTAGAAATTTTCCAAAGACCCGCAACACGAGTTTGAGATGTCCTTGCTTGATGATTTAAATTTCTTTTTGGGACTACAAATATGTCAGCACAACAAAGGTATCTTCATCTCTTAGAGAAAGTATATCAAAGAAATGTTGAAAAGTTTTGGGATGACATATTGCAAACCAGTTAGTACTCCTATGAAAATGAGTTGTAAGTTAAGTAAGGATGATGATTCTAAGGATGCATATCAGAGACAGTACATATTGATGACTGGAAACTTACTCTATGTGAAAACCTCTACGCTAGACATGATGCTGGTAGATGGACAGGTTACAAGGTTTCAAGCAGCACCAAAGGAATCACATGTTATGGTAGTGAAGAGGATATTGAGAAACCTCAAAGTTGCATAAGAGTTTGGATTATGGTATCCAAAAGGGAAAGATATATCTCTTATTTCCTACATATATGCATATTGGGAAGGTTGCATAGATGATAGAAGAAGTACAAGTGGAAAAAATTTCTACTTGGGTGAGTGTCTGGTATCATGGTTACGCAAGAAATATTCATCAATATATTTGTCCACAAGAAAGGTGGAATACATTGCAGAAGTGACATGGTGTACTCATGTTTTTTGTATGAAACAAAATTTGCAAGATATACAAGTAAAGTATGATGAGCCCATTTCAATACTTTGTGAAAACACTAGCGTCATCAGTATATCCCAAAATCCAGTGATGCATTCTAAGACAAAGAATATTCTGATAAAATATCACTTTCTCTGGGAATAGGATACAAAGAATAACATCAAGCTAGAGTATGTCAGGGAAAAAGAGCATATTCCATATATCTTTACCAAACGACTTGAAAGGGAAACTTTTGAGTGTCTACGACAGAAACTTGGAGTAGTTTTAGCCCCACAATGATTCAAATGGCACCAAGCTTAACAGGACAGAGGGAGAGAAACATAAGTCTTGAAAGAGTTCAAGTAAATAATTATTTTGAATGCTTTTCATATACATTAGAGAGTTACACGAGGAAGCACCATGAAGAGAAAGGTTAGTAGAGACAAAAAAAATCCTATAGATAGGGGGAGCACCCCCAAGAGTAGGATTACCCTTTTCCATTGATGTCAAAGGGGGAGAGATAAGGCATGAAAACAAAGATATAGAATCATTTAGATAGGGAGAGTGATTGTCACAGGGGGAGCATGGGCATAAGTATTTCCATTCCTAAGTATTTCCATCAATGCCAAAGGGGGATATTGTTGATAGTTTAGTTTGAATTGATGTCAATGGTGTGGTTTTGGTACTGTTGGCACAAGGGCAGACCCAGGGTTCAACACTCAAGAGAGCACCAATAAAACCCTAACTATCGGCCCTTTCGGAAACACCTACGAAGCAGATGAAGTCTCACTCAAGGTAGAGGCAGGGGTGGTTGCAGAACTCCATTGTCTGCAACCATAGCTGGGACACAGATCTGTCATTACAATATTCTATCAAAGCACTTAGCAGTTACAGTTCATCAGTATTTAACCAGTATCTACTTCAGAGTAAAAACCCTATTCACAGAGCATCGCAGTATTCACCCAGATCTAGTATAGTTGAGCACTAAGCACATTCACATAGGTTAGATCTAGCACTTATTCATATTATTAAGAACAAAACATCAATAGATCTATCTATCATTTATCTATGTCAAAGAACTAAGCAAGTAAACATATAAACACATCAATACATCACACAAAGCATAACAACACGGGATATACGTGGTTCACCCCCAGGATGGGGATACATCCACCAACTCTTCTTCTCTTTTATTATATTCTGTCAATCTTCTACATGCACAGAGCCACAAGATCCTACTCTTCATAGGACAACAGATCTGTGCACACCTCGCCAGATCCTCCTTCCCCGAGCTAGGTTACAACACAAAGCTTCTACTAAATATCTTACAGTCACTTACACTTAGCCTTGCAAGTCTCACACGGCATGCACAAATCATGTACAACTATAACCTTCACTTAGTAATTGGTATCATGTACTTGTGTGTGCTTACTTACATCACCTAGCTTTATATTTATACATTACAAAATGGGCCTAAACATGGGTAAACCCATGGGTCGACATCCCCATACCCATTACATAAGCCCAAAACCCAAAAGGCTCTAAACAAGGGGCTCAGATCCTGCGATATTCGCTTTGACTTGCGCTCTGCCTTCGACAGCCTATCGAAGAACCAAAATAGGTCAAACATGACCAAGGATCCTCAAAAATTGGTCAAGGGACAACAGGCCCCCAACACTCACCTGTGACTCATCCCGAGTCACTCTGGTCTGGGTAGCTCTGCTTCAAGAGCCTCAAGCTTGGCTCAAGCTTCTTCGACCTGTTGTTGCGCCAAGGCCTCCTTCTCGACGAACTCTTGGATAACTTCTTTGTTTGCAGGTCCCTCTAAGCATTGTTTGACTACAGTGACTATTTGTTCCATCTCTACTCCTTGGCCTTCAATCTCCTCAAACAATTGGCACACTTTGTCCTGGACTGGTTGGGGCCTTTGAGTCACTTCGATGACTTTTCTCTATATGGTGTGGACCTTCTGTTCAGCAGTGCATTTTTCCTGGGATTGCATCATCCTTTCAACTGTTGACAAGAGCTTCAACTGCGCCTATACTATCACTGCTTTATTCTTTTCCTCGTGGAGTTGTGACTCCAGTGCCTTTAGTTCAGGGTCTTCAATAAGTCACTCGTAGTTTTGTGCACTTCTACTGCTAAGTTGTTCACATTCCAAAGTGAATGATCTGATCCTCTCAACTGCGCTCTAGGCAGTGGCTTCTCTTTGATCTTGCACGTCCTGTGGGGTACTTGGCATTGTTCATAGATCTAGGTCTATGGTTCTCTGTGGAAGCTATTGGATAGATTTCGCAAGCTACGTTACTTGTTGCTCCACTGGTCTTTTGCCTTTTTCTCTAAGCCTGTCACAGAGTGAAGTGCTCTGTTGACTACTTCTTTGACTCTGATCTATTCTGTGAGCAACTTCTCTCTCTCTTATTGGATCCGTTCTTTCTCCTCTTCGAACTTGGTGTGGAGGTCATCCTTCTCCTACTGCGCAACTCAGTGTTGCTCTACAATTTCCTATTGTGCTTGCTTTAGGGCCACCATGGCTTGTTATTTCTCTTCTTGCACTCGACGAAGGAGAGCTTCAGTCGCATCAGCTATTCTGCAGAGTTGGGAAGGCTCATCTCCCAACTCTGGTTCTTCTGATGGTGGGGGCGCAGTGGATACTGCACAGTTGGATTGAAGGACCTGTTGTACCCCTCTTAGTTATGTCGCAATCCTATCATACATGGCTACTTGCTTGGCTTTGGTGTTCTGCATAATATCCTGTGAGGTGTCTGATACAGTTGCGATGATGAAGTCGAAGTCATCGAGCATGAGAACAGTCTGCAACTTGGTCTTACTAGCTCTGGATTTCTTCCTTGAGGTGGGTTTCATGGGGGAAACCTTCCTTTTCTTAGAGGGATCAGCCTCATCGACAAGATACCTAGGCAGTGTTACTTCTCTTGGATTTTGTTGATCATCTTTTCCATTAGTATCGTCTTTAACTACTTCGTCATCACCTCCTCGTCCCGGTTATTCTGAAGAAGTTTTTGTTGATGCGCTTCTCAGGTTTTGTACCTCTTCGATATTCTTCCTTATGTTGGTTCTAGGTGTATCGTATTCTTCATGAGTGGCCTATGAGCTGCCAATTAGTTTGGGATCAAACATTTTTGTGGGGTTAGCAGGGATAAGGAGCTCTATAGACCAGTCCTTGGTATCTCCTCGATGTCCTCCTTTCTGAGCTTATAATATGACTGAAGATCTTCTTTATGCTCGTCTGCACGCACAGTGATACAAATAAAGTGTCGATCTACATGAAACTCCATGAGAGGTCTGAACCGGTGCAGGGTGTTTGGCGTCATACGAGGGACAGCCCCAATAGCCCTCTTCAACTGGAGATAGTATGTGTGAAATACCATTCGACTTCCATTGTTTTCCAATATCGTTCCAGTACTAGAGCGTGGTGAACTTCGCAGCGAGTGGCTCAAATGGCTCAATATCTAGGAAGGTCGCACCTTTCAGCATCTCCCAAGTAGTAAATACTATGAGGATCAGCAGCCAACTGAAATGGAACTCATAGCCCTAATCCTGAGCTTCGCAGCAATCCAATTCGAGATGGTTGACTAAGTACTTTTCCTAGTTCATTTGGAGTCCTTCTACACATTTTTCGGTGAGGTCAACAATGAACCCCATGACCTGCGTAGATCTATTCTTTATCACTAGATTTCCTATGATCAACTAGCAGGCCAGGCACACTGCGCCATTCTGGATGGAAGCTACCTTGTCACCTCATGTCCCCTTTCCTACATCACCATATGTGTCTTTAATCCTTTGTGCCAGTGTGTGGTCTGGAGCCTTCCCTAGGTAGAAGTCTTGTGGATCATGTCCCTGCATGCTCAATCCAGTGATCCTATGGATCAGCATCGGATCGACTGTGATGTGTCTATCTAGCCATATATAGTCATTGTGGTAGCATGATAGCAGGAGCTTGACACACGCATTAACCTCCTGGTGCCTTCCAAAATGTGGAATCTTCATCACATTCAGGATGGTGAACTGTGCGAGGTTCATATTCCATGGTTGGGGGAATATCCTCGATTTCTTCCCCTTCATCCTAGTCAAGTACCTATGAGGAGAAAGCATATTGTGGTTCTTGCGGTCCCCTAGGTTGAAGTCCTTGAATATTAATGTCGTGATCTTATCTTGTTGTGTTCTAACTACATGTATCCCCTTCGGGAGGTATGCAGTAACCAAGGTATAATCGAGGTCCCTCGGGACACTGTCACGACTCACCATGCCAGCTAAAGGCGGGATGTAGTCAGGCAGGATAGTCGGGATTAACTTCGCATTTGCCAAGTCATATCGATGCTTGGTTCTCTTCTCTTCTGTAGCTCGGGATGGTCCGGATCTGTGAGCAATCGACAGGGAGGCTTTTACTCCTCTCGTTGATGAGACTTGAATACCTGTGGAAATTACTTTCTCGGCCATTAGATAGATTAGAACTTCTTCTACACACTTTTCAGTTGCGCTGAGTTTGTCCGACATACACACTCAAGATCGGATAACTCATATTGATGAATTGGTGCTCAAAGAAATAGAACAGGTGTCGATCTTAGTAAACACAACACGGTAGAAATGATTTGGCTTGGATACAATTTGCAAAAGTGTTCTCAGTGCAACAGTCGACGGAATAAGTAGACAGTAGGGTAATGGATCTTCTCCAATGGACAAGAGGCCTTCATCAATGTCATTTTGTTCATTATGGCGCGGTCTCAACAGTCTGAAGACTAGCTTTCTGGTCATAATTGTTGTTCTAACTGTTAGGAGGCATCTGTCTAATGGTCATAATGCCTCCAACTATTATATCGCTTCGCCATGGCGAAGTGTCGTGTCGTGTTGTTCTGATATCTCGGCGAAGTTCCAGTTTTGCAAATCTTCCTTCTGCGAAGTCCCCTCTGGAACATTTTTCAACTTTTCTCTCTTCTTACTGAGCTTTCTAGCCTTCTTCCCTGTGATATTTGTCTCGGTATTCCTCTTTCCATTCTGATTCTTATCGCCTTTTGGTATAGTAACTTCGTGTTGTTGAGATTCTTTCATAGGGTTCAAGGGAAATACTTCTTCTCTGTCTGGGGTAGGTGCTCCACTCTTATGTGAGTCTTCTTATGTTCTTTCAACTTCGACATCTAAGGTTCTGGTTCTAAATAGCTTCACTATGTTCTCCTGTTCTTCAATCAAGTGCACTATCCTCCTAGTCATGAAATATTTTAATTCTTTCTTCTTCTGTTCTAAGACTTCCTCTTATTTTCTTCTGGCCTGATCCTTCTCAATCCAGGTTTTTCCTAGTAACATAGAAAATGGGGTGTCGTTCTCAATAAATTTAACAACCTCAAAATATTCTTCTGTCGAAGTTCCATAAGATCTCATAGATATCTGAGTGAGTCTTCCACATAGGGTTATCATCTTTCCTCTGAATAATCATATTCCTCCCAATGAAGGAATCATAGCAGTATTTCCTAAAATTTCTCAAGTTCTTTCTGTCATGATATTCACATGTGGTTCTTCATCCAGAACACAATCAATGTCGAAGTCTCCTATTCTTGTTTCTATGCATTCTTTTTCTTTGAATATCTCTGATAAGTTGATATTTATGTGATCATTTAGGGTTTCTTTCATTTGTAGCAATACATTCTCTGATTCTTTCCGGGGTTCTGCCATGGTCTTAGTTTCTTGATCTTCCTCAGGGTTTTCTTGTCTCATATTCATTATGTCAACCTTAGCAATCATTCTAGGGAAATACAAAACTTCATGGTTCATATATTTACAACAAAGACAAATAGGATCTCTTCCAGGGCATTCCTTAGCAAGATGTCATGGTCTTCTGCAACTATAGCAAAGAGTTAGTCCTCTATTTATTTTGAAAGATCCCCAACATTTCCTGTAATGCGCACTAGGGTCGCAGTAACTAACCTATAAAAAATTCTTTCTAGATCCATTTGTTAGTCCAAACATTCTTTCTATGCATAGGAATAAAATATCTTTCATCATTTATATCAGATCTACTCATATCAAATCTTATTTCATCTAGTTGTGCCCTAGTTTTCAGGCTAGGAATTTTTTTATCAAACATACCTAAATTCATACTTTCGAAATAAAAAATTCCACTTATCTTACCTTTTCAATCAAAAAATTTCATTGTTCTTACCTTTATCAGAGCACAAAGCTTCAATATCTTACCTCTTTTCTTCAGATCTGACTTCTCTTGTTAGCACATAGTTGTACAGGTCAAGTAGAATATTGCTCACTAGGGAAATAGATCTACGCATGGAGCTTTCTCTTTTCTTTAGTTCCCAGCAACCACAGTTTCATTTCGAATACTGCACACTTCAGCAGCAAATCTATGCACACAACTTCTCTTTTTCTTTACTTCAGTTCCCAGAAATCACAGTTTTAGGTCCTGGCAATGGAACCATTTGTTGGCACATGGGAAGACCCAGGGTTCAACGCTCAAGGGTGCACCAAAAAAAACCTAACTACCGGCCCTTTCGGCAACACCTGCGAAGCAGATAAAGTCTCACCTGAGGTAGAGACAGGGGTGGTTGCAGGACTCCAGTGTCTACAACCTTAGCTGGGACACAAATCTTTGATTACAATATTCTATCAAAGCACTTAGCAGTTACAATTCATCAATATTTAACCAGTATCTACTTCGCAGTAAAAACCTGAATCACAGAGCATTGAA
>ML822093.1:19469-30602 GCA_009831015.1 Picea engelmannii | reverse complement strand
CTCCTATATATACCAAGGAGACATTTTCATTTTGAATCATCTTGTACTTGAACATTTAAGTGGGGTAAAAGGAGGTTGCCCCCTCGAAGAGGCTTATTATCTGAAATTATCTATTTTTCAAGGCGTTGAGTACTTTTCCTGAGTTTTTTCTATGTTATATTGATGTTTGGTTCTTAACAGCTTCTACTCAATCTATTACAGTCACTTTCACTTAGCCTTGCAAGTCTCACACAACATGCAAAAATCATGTGAAACTATCACCTACACTTAGCACTTGGTATCACGTATTTGCGCGTGCTTACTTACATCGCCTATATTTCTATTTATACATTACAAAATGGGCCTAAACATGGGTAAACCCATGGGATGACATCCCCATACCCGTTACATAAGCCCAAAACCCAAAAATCCCTAAACAAGGGGCTGCGATCCCGCTATATCCGCTTTGACTTGTGCTCTGCCTTCGCCAACCTGTCGAAGTCCCAAAATAGGTCAAACATGGACAAGGATCCTCAAAACTTGGTCAAGGGCCAATAGGTACCCAAAGTTGATTATTGAATATGGACAAGAACGAGAGTGAAATTATAAGGAATACTATCATATATGGATAGTATAGGTCATTCCATTTATGTTGATATGTGGAACGCCATGTGGTTCCTTGCGGTTAGGGAGATATGGCTTTGTAAAGTTGGAAGCCCCGAAGAGTGCTCAATAATACCCTAGTTGGTTAAAAGTATTAGTCAAAGGGTAAAGTGGTTTCAACAAGAAATCTCTAAAGTAAAGAAAGACGTTACTATTATAAAGTATATAAACACCTCAAGGAGTCCCTCATAAGTACACTCACACACTCATTCATTGATTATCTTTCGTGTGATCTAGTGATCTTTTGCTAAGGTTGTGATGAAATATTTCTGAGGTAGAAAAGGAGGGTCAAAGGTGAAGGTCTTGGGGTTGCAACAAACCCTATTTTCTTAGGTATTTGTGAGTTGCAGGTCAGAAGGGAACACATGTATGTGGTTTGTAGTGAAGGAAAGTGAGGATATATGGGGGTTGTAGATGACAAAGTCATGTATCTATGAAAAGATTATGAAAGATTGAGTAGATGTTGGTACCAAGTCCCTAAAGGTCTGAAGGAATTCGACAGGTCAGCATCTCAGAGTTTCAGGTCATCTACAGAGGTATTGGTATAGTTGTATACATGTTTTGATGGTTACTTCTTGTCATGATATGGTGTATGCTTGAAGCATACTTGGTATGGTTGGTTTTGTATCTGGATATGGCATATCTTGGTTTCTTGGTAGAGTGAGGAGCACTCTTATATCTGGTTCAACACATGACATGGTTCTTATAGTTCTTATCTTTGAGTTGATTGTATATGGTTGAGGCATATTCATGTTGTATGGTGGCATATGCATGAGGGGCATGCATTTGTTCTTTGAGATACTTCATTGATGATATGGTACATATATGCATATGGTTGATGGTATGGTATACGGTACAAGTTACACATGGTTGATGCTCTATTTCATTATTCACTATTCTTTATTGATGCTCTATGGTACAAGTATGAGTGTAGATTTGCCTTCAATACTAAGAATCTTACCATATAACATTTTTGCTTGACAACTATTCTAGTAACAAAATAATAATCGCATAAGTACAAAAATTTACCTTTCTAAAAGTACCCTATTTACCTTACAAGCATGAAACTTGCTCGACCATAAATGAATCAAATCATACTCAATTATTAATACCTAATTAATTGTTTCTAATTCCACTACTTAATAATTTGAATATTGAATCTGATCATTATTACTTAATATTATTGATATTATTCCACTACTTAATAATTGAATATCGATATTGATTCTGCAACAACCATATCTCTCTATCATAATCAACTTGTTGTCTGCTAGAAAGATGTACATTGTGTCATTTTTATCAATCGGGCTCATAATCACCTTGATGAATATAGGAATTCTGTAATTTTATTTTCTAGTTTGCATTGTACCACCTATAACAGAAAACCTGTCTCAATTCTTACAAATACAATACAAACAAATACCGGACTTTCTAGAAACAATTACAATATCCACAACTACTGCAAGAGATCCCCATGTAAACACACAATCGAGTCCATTATCTAAAACAATTCTAAGAAATCCCAAGCAACACAAAAAGGATATAGAGGCCTCGTCCAATCAGCTATGAACTAAATGAAAATTTACATGACAATTATAAAGTTGTAATCATGAAAGGTGAACTAGTAATCAATATCGATATCGCTAAGCATTATTAATTATTAATTGGTTCTAATTAATAACGGTTTCTAGTTATTAATTGTTTCTAATATCAGTATCGCTCTATTTCGGCATTTAAATCCATAACATAATTTGCATGTAAATAACATTAAGTGTGGCAGGGACACTGTAGAATATGGATGTTGTAATTAAAATTTATTTATTGAATTAAACAAAACGAAAACTGCGGGGATTATATTCAACGCACATTTGGATAGCACCAACTCCGAACCCTGTATTGTTCACACCGTAAATTTACTCAATCGTTTATGGCGTTGTTCTAACCCGTCAACTAACATTTAAAATACATTGCGCCTATAAGAAATCAACTTAAGAATACATTAGGAGTTAAGGGATTGGTGTGTTCTATAAGAAATCAACTTAAGTTATATAGGAAATAACTAGAGGAATAAACATACGGTTAAATCAGAATAAAAATACATTGCCATAAGAACAATAAAACAGTAATAGGCGCGTTCTAAGGAGACGAACTGTACCCGGTTAGAAAAACGCAAATCGCTTCTTTACTGTGTAACGACAAATTGTGGCTTCAATAGTTGTTCATTTGAATCTCTATTTTCCACCCCTACATCATTCACAAGGTAGTCAGAATTTTTCCACTAAACACCAAAGGAGCAGACCCACCAAAATTCTTAATATGTATGATAGTAGTTTCTGCGAAATAGAATAGTTATACTAGATTGGGGTTGGAATACCTTCATGTAGCTTCAATGTTGTACTCATATTTATTATTTCATATTCGATACAAAATTTGGAAGGAATTAGAGCTTATTAAATGGAAGGCCTGTGCCTATTCAAATGCACACAATTAATGATCTTTAATCTTAAATTCTAATCTTATGGATGGTAATTGGAGATAATAAAAACAAATCGCAGAAATCCAGTAAGAAAAATGATTTTTGTTGGCAAGTAAGAAAGCTTTATGCAGACCAGGAGAAAACATCGTAAATAAGGAAATACAATAATAAAAATGTAGTCCTCAAGCAGTAAATACTAACACAGTGATTAACAACGTTGTCATCATGCAGTAAATAAAAATACAGTAATGAAACGCAGATGTGAGTCACAGAGGAGATAAAACGTCGGGTGAACTGGAGAGACATCCTCAAAATCATTGTGTGGAAGCATGAGTTGCAGAGAATGAATCACAATAATCGCAAAGGCTAAGGAGGGAATAAACACCCAGGAGAGAATTATGTGTTGGGTAGAGAATGATCCTACAGTTATTATCCATGCACGGGAAAGTAGGGCATTTGAATCTAAATATTTAACGTCGGAGTGAAAGACAGTCGATTCGGCTCCTGGCTGACTGCTCAGGCATGGAATAATAACTTAAAGGATAAAGGAATCAAAAGACAAAAAAAAAATATGCATCCAGACCTTCTCCGTGGAGAACAAAAATAATGAAAAACGCAATCAAGTTATAAAGAAAACGCAATAGGAGATACAAAATCGCAGGAAAGGTTTTGAGTCTAGGGCTCATTCTGGCCATGCACAATTAGACAGTAACTCAGAAATAAAATATATTGTGGACAGCAAGGTTTCTTACAGGATGAATCAAGAAACAAGGGGATTTCAAATACCGTAGAAATACATGTGCAAGGAAAGCTCATGGCAATGAAATCGTCATCCGAGTACAGTAAAATAAACAAGTGTAAATTAACTTTTTATTGAAAGTAACAATTTTAACAGGTGTACCTTTACCGACGACGATGAGGGAAAGATGTCCTCTCGCATGTTCGCTCAGTCTAGATCTCGCTTGTCGACCGATGAGACCTCACTAGTACCTCCCATCCAACGCTAGGTGTACTCTTCTTCCCCCTGAGCCCCCCGAGCCACAAAGGGGACACACACAATACCAGATAATTCTAGCACCCAGATCACCTCGCAAGGTCGAGCTACCACTTGATACCTGAGATGGGTATCCCAACTCCCACAAGAGAAAGTTCAGTCAAGATGCAATTTTAGCAACGTAATTTTACACAAGCTAGATGTGATCAATACTCCTCCTCTGCCATCTCTTTTATAGAGTCTCTTAGTCAGTAGTTTCACAAACCCTCATTAGATTCCTTTTTCATTTATTTAATTAGGAAAAACCTCCCTTGTACACATGTCGCCCAATAACCTAGTTGCACCAGAAAATCAATTTTATTAATTAATTAAATATTCCTATTTCCCTCACCCACCTCAAAGAATTCCTAAAAACACTCCTTGGTGTCCGCAAATTCCCTTACAATTCTTAAATGACTTACACCTTACTTAATTCCTAGTTGAGTTCAAAAATAGAAAGTTCCAAATGCTAGATTCCTTACTAAGTTAGACATTCCCCTTTTTCTTTTAAGTTTCCCTTTTTCTTTAAGTTTCCCCTTTTCCTTAGGTTTCCCCCTTTTTATTTAAGTTTTTCTTTTTCTTAAAGTTTCCCCTTTTTATAACTAAGTTCGTGATTAGCAGGTTTAGACAAAAACAACCAAAAACCCCTTTTATTAATTAAACCTTTATTAAAATTTCCACTTTAATTATTAATGCTTGAATTTTCTTTACCCCCCTTTGTGTTACATGTCTAAATAGTTTTTTTTGTTCAAAGGTTCTACTCATACCTAGGTTTTCAATTCACTAGGCTTGGCGACAATTTTTAATGGAAACATTGTTATTAAACTTTACTTATCACATCATTCATTTTAAGGCCGACCAAGTCCTAAGGAGGCATAGTTTTCTAGGCATTCGATTTATTAACTTACCATAGTTAAAATTGTGACATTCCCTTCAGGACGCACTACGTGCTCCAAGGGTGCCACTCACCTCTTTATGTTTTCTTTCTGTGACGTGCCCTTCAAGACGCATTATGTTCTGTAAGGGTTCCACTCGCCTCTTGATTGAATTTTCTAGACGTCAAACCCCTAGAGTCAATACTCTGTCAAGTGATCTTTTGGGAGACTAAGGGCTTCTAAGGAATAAGGACCTTGCCTTATTACGCACCCCTTAGAATCATCATGAGTGATTTTCACAGTCTACCCTCACGACATCGTGGTCTTCTCGAACTAGGTAATTGTCAACCTATAGCTTGAGCCATAGAGGGAGTGCTAGTAGGCTGTGGAAAGGCTACTGCCACACGTCTCCCTCAATTTCTCTGGTTGTCATGCGTGACCCCTTTACTCCAAATGTGAGTCTGGTCGGCAAGCTATCATCAGCTTGCATCCATTAATGAATCATGTCAGCAATAACAATCAACATCATAATATCTAATCATATGTACACATGTCACATCAACAACATCCAAACCCTATCAATCCAGTCCCTAACTCGACCCCGAGTCCAAGGGGTTTCATCGATGCCTTGGCATCCTCAATGTCCAGAGTCCTACACACTCAGGAGAACCAATTCAATAGCACCTATCTATGTAAATACAACAAAATAACATATCATCAAATCCACAATATCTCATAATCATAATCACAACAACCAATCGTATAAAGAACCGGATCACTTATACACAATTTTTATCAAAGAGTAAGTCCGCTCAGTGTGTTCAAGAGCCGGATGTTACATACACCCCCTCTTATTTTAAACTTCATCCCGACGGTTCACTGTAAATAAGTGTAGAAATAAAGTGTATCACGGTATAATAAGTCTATCTATCAAACAAAAATGGAAATTGTTGACGCATATCATATGCGTCCTCTCAAGTCGTCAAGTGCGGACTATAGTTGTTCCACTTGACCCTGACCTGATCTACTGTTCGACGTCGTAGTTGTCAAATGCGATGGTCCAGGATGCGGATTGGCTCCTTCGTGAGAGCACCCTCATCTGATACCTGCAAGGAACTCATGTCAATAACATGTGTAGGATCACTAACATAATGTCTCAAAACAGATACGTGAAAAACATCATGCATACACCTCAAAGAATCAGGCAAGGCTAGTCGATAGGCCACGGGCCCTTTCCTTTCCACTATCTTGAAAGGTCCCATGAACCTAGGAGAGATTTTATCACCCTTTCCAAACTTGATCGAACTCTTATGCAGTTACACCCGCAAGAATACTTGATCACCAACTTCATAACTACGATTGACACGATGTGCATCGACATAAATATTCTATCGATCCTGCGGTTCCTTGATCCTTTGTCTTATTGTTTTCATTTGATCTTCCATTTCTTGGATTACTTATGGTCCCACTAGAACCCTATCCTCAAGTCGATCCCAACTCAAAGGTGTCTGACACGGTCGCCTGTAAAGAAACTCAAAGGGCGCCATCTAAATGGTGCTTTGATAAATGTTGTTGTATGCAAACTCTACTAGTGGAAATAAATCTTCCCAATGATTTTGTTGGTACATAAAGTACATACGCAACATATCCTCCAAGATTTTGTTTGTTCTTTCAGTCTTTCCATCTGTCTCCGGGTGATATGCAGTACTAAAGTTAAGTTGGGTTCCCAAGGCCTCTTGGAAACTAGTCCAAAATCTTCCTGTAAACACCGATCCTCTATCGGATATAATCCTCTTAGGCACGCCATGCAGCCTCACAATCTCACTGATGAAAAATATAGCTATGTCAGGTTCCTGATACGTCGTACGCACATGAATAAAATGTGCACTCTTCGTTAGAGTGTCTACTACTACAAAAATCGAGTCATGTCTCCTTGCCGTCAGTGGAAATCCAACAATGAAATCCATCGAAATGACCTCCCATTTTGATTCTGGAATAGCGTTTGGCTATAGTAATCCTACGGGATGTCTATGTTCATCCTTCACCTACTCACATTCTAGACATCTTTCCATGTAGTTGACTATGTTTGTCTTCATTCCTTTCCAGAAGAATAAGGGTTTAAGGTCTACCCTCATCTTTGTGACTCTAGGATGAGACATATACACTGCTCTATGAGACTCGTTTAGGATCAAACTTCTCAACTCGTCATTGGTTGGTACGTAAATTCAATTTTTAAATCTCAATAATCCGTCGTCGTCCAACGTAAATCCTTCAAATTTTGGTACCATCATTTTGTTTTGTCCAATAAAATCTTTGACCTCTTTGTACCAGTCGTCGTCGTGTTGTATAGTTAGAATCATTTCACGTAGATTTGTCTGAAGAGGCATCACCGAAAATATGCATGGTCTCTGACTCAATGCATCAACCACTTTGTTCATTGATCCCTTTATGTAAGTAATCTCTAAATCGTACTCGCTAAGAAATTCCGACCAACGTCATTGTCACACGTTCAAGTCGCTTTGTGTAAATATGTGTTGTCGTCCACATTGGTCCATTTTTAGTTCAAGTTTTTGTCCAATAAGGTAGTGTCTCCAAACTCTCAAGGCATAAACAATGGCTAACAACTCCAAATCGTGCATTGCATATTTCTCCTCATGTCTTCTCAACTTTCTCGAGATGTAAGTGATCACTCGATCATCTTGCATCAAGACTCCTTTTAATCCTTCCTTAGATGCGTCAATACATACCAAGAAATCTGTGTCCATGTCAGGGACCTTCAGTATTGGTGTTGTCTTCAATAGCACCTTGAGCCTCCGAAATGCCTCCGCGCATTTCTCGGTCCAAAAAAAATTCTTGTTCTTCTTCTACAATTCTGTAATCTGATTTGATATCTTCAAAAAACCCTCGACGAACCGTTGATAGTATCCTTCTAAACCCATGAAGCTACACACTTCAAGGACATTCGTCGGCGTAGGCCATTCCATAATAGCCTTGACCTTTTATCGATCCACAGTGATACCTTTGTCAGAGATGACATGCCCTAAGTAGTGAATCTTTGATTGATAAAATGAGCATTTAGACAATTTCCCATACAATTTGTTCTCTCGTAGACATTGTAGTACCATGCGCAAGTGCTCATTATGCTCCTCCATTATTTGAGAGTAAATAAAAATATCGTCAATGAATACTTGGATGAACTTGTCTATGTATTCGGGGAAAACCCCGTTCATAAAACTCATAAATACCCATGGGGCGTTCGTTAGTCCAAACGATAAAACAGTAAACTCATAATGTCTAAACCTTGTCTTCTCATAAATCTCTCACCACTGGAAGGTGTTCTAGACCTTCCTCTACTCCCTTCTCATTCAACACAAGGATCGCATAAATCTTACATCCATTGCGCATGTTCTTCCGTAGCTGCAAGGAAGAGAGGAACCTCAGGGAGACTCTCTGGTTCCAACCTACAATCACACGTCTCTATCCCTCGTCATCGACCAAGCTCAACCATTTTGTCTTACAGTCGAGTATCTCCTCATGCAATTCCAACCAATCCATACCAATCACGACATCATAAGATCCTAAGATCGTGACGTACAAGTTGGCCCTGGTGACAAACTCTCCCAGTTTAAGGCTACAACCCGTAGCATTCCCTGCAACCTTTTGTTTGGCTCCCGAAGCCATTTCTACAAATCTAAACTCATCATGTTCGACTACCTTTACCTTAATTATTTTTAGCATTGCACCATAAATAAAACTCTCGATAGCAGCTGGATCTATCAAAATTCTAAGGGTTTGGTCAGCGATGGTACCTGTTGTCTCGAGCATGGTCGACTGATGCTCTTCCTGGCAGTTACTCACCGTTGCATGGATCTGATGGGCCTTGCCCAAATCTTCCACAGTAGTGGGTCCGGCTGATCCAGACACTCTGATCATCTCCACTGGGTAGTCATGCTAGTAATGTGTCTCCCCACATGTCCAACACCCTTTCTTTGGTCCAGTACTCCTGGTACCCGAAGCAAAAGCTGATAGCCCACCAGCCTGGAACCCTATTTTGTTCTATTTATTAGACCTAAATTGTTGTTGCGGTGGACGTTGTTATGGTGCTCTGTAAGGATTTCATTGTTGATGCGTTGGTCGTCGAGGTGTAGTGAAAGTGAATCCTCTCTGGACACCATGATATCCTGGTGAATATCTAGCTGGTGTATGATGTTGCTGCGCACTAGATGATGCTTATCCTATTGGTCTCGCTGGAGTCCTACTCTAACCCTTGTTGATAAGCTCCTCCTCTGCTATGAGGGCCTTCTAGACAGTATCATGCAAGGTTTGAGGTATCAGTATCATAAACTTTCCATGAATGTTGACATTAAGGCCAAACACGAACTTGTTGACCTTAAGTTTCTCAGTATTCAAGTGCAAAGCATACCAAAGAAGCTCCACAAAATGGGCCTTGTACTCGGGCACCGTACAGCCACCCTGTCTCAAGGCATTTAACTCGTTGAGCTGACGCTCAATGAATTCCTCTAACAGATACCTCTCCCAGAACTATTCCTTGAACAGTTCCCATGACACATCTTCGACGGCCATGTTCAATTGTGGCAGGAGTGTCTTCCACCATAGGAGAGCGCTCCCCTTCAGCTGAAATACCACCATGCAAACCTTCATGTTGGAGGTATATTCCTGAAGTGCAAAGCACATCGCCATATTATCCAACCATTCCTCGGCACCTGCGTCGTCCAGGGCACCAAAGAACTTGGGAAATTTGACCTTCTCGAGTTCGCGGTGAATGCTACCAGTACCGACCGGAGTGTGCGGTGGACCCTTAGGAGGTGTCGGTGCCCTGGCATCATCTATATCCAAACAGATGATCAGTTCCTCAGATATCCTCTAAAAGGACCTCATCATCCCAACCACCTCACCCACAGCTATTTGTCTCTTCCCGACAACCTGTTCGTCTCCCTGGGGATTACACCCCTCGGGCATGGATGTTATTGGGGGTGTCGCACCTCCTCCCCTAGCACCCCATCGTCTGCCTCTGCGACATCCTCTAACCATGATTACCTGCACGAATACAGATCAATTTAATTAGCAACATTATAAACAAATATCAAATCAACGGAAGCCGTAGTGATCCCAAGTCGCGGGTCGAACCCGCTCTGATACCATATGTAATGACCCCATTTGTTATGACTATACATGGCACAAGCAAGTGAATTTTTTTTTTCTCTAAGAAAACAGGAAGGGAACAACAACAACAGTCAATCCACGCAACTCGTTGACGATGAACCCAACACACGCAATTAGGCAATAGACAACAATGACACAAGTGACTAGAACCCTTACGGTGAGCGAGAAAAATAATCAAAGATTCAACATTTTTCAAGACGCACCACCAGACAATCCAAACATTTAAACACTACTTCAATCAACCTTTAATTTATAAGCGTGCAAGATTTGACATACACAATCTATCTAGCAAAAACCGACTTGAGGCGCAATTATATTAAAGTACTAGGTGTGCCATTAATCAATCAATCAATAAAAGTTAGATGATTACTTAAGATGGTAATATCATAGACCAGAAGTTACTACAACACAGGTGTAAACCCTAGTCTGTCTGACCCTAAGAAGCGTTAATCAATTTTTATTTTTATTTTTGGTTCTAAGGATTTCAATAGTACACAAAAATTATTTTTCAAAGACTTGTAGTATGACAACTATGAATAAAAGAATTTGAGGTATAATTTCCTCTATGCACCTTTATATTAAGTTAATTAATTAATAGTTAGTAATTTCTTTCATATTTGTAAATAGATATTCATCATACCCTTAACACATTAAAAGTATGATTTTAGATTTTCCTTCAATAATAAGAATCTTACCATATAACACTTTTTTCTCGACAATTATTCTAGTAACAAAATAATAATCGCATAAGTTCAAAATTTTACCTTTCTAAAAGTACCCTATTTACCTTACAAGCATGAAATTTGCTCGACCATAAATGAATCAAATCATACTCAATTATTAATACCTGATTAATACCTTTCTAATTCCACTACTTAATAATTTGAATATCGAATTTGATAATTATTACTTAATATTATTGA